>SRMA01027019.1:230043-293804 GCA_007224835.1 Danionella cerebrum
ATATATATATATATATATATATATATTTGTCTCTAAGCTTTAAATATAATTTATGTCAATTAATTTATCCTGCTAAATGCATACACATAAATGTTTATTTTATTTTTGATTATTATACCGAGCTGTTTGGTGGTAAAAGTGGAACCAGAGTTTCATCCAGACTTAGTATGGATATAAAATCCACCACTCTACAAAATAAATATTTTTTTATGTGTAATTTCAGTTTCATGATGACATATTTTTGATAAAACTGATGAACTGGATCCAAGATTGACTAATAACAAAATAAAGTCTTATGAATGTAGTTGAAGACCGAGATCACTGTAGAGCTGAGAAACAGGAAGTATTTGTGGGCAAACAAAACAAAATCGATCACTGTATCCAAATCCAGGTTCTGCATCCTTCGGAGTGCGGATTTTAAGCTGCATGTGTCACACTGCTGCATTAAGACTGTCCCATTTCACGAAAAATCAAAAGAGTCCTTCAAATAAAACCATCAGAAGTGTCCTCTTTATCCATGAAATTAGAAGAATGCATCGCTACCATCCTTCTTCATTTTAAGGACCGTAGTTCAAGGGATTCTTTACGTGCTAGTAGTGATTTTAAAGTCATGTATTAAAAAAAAAAAACTATGATGTTTTAAAATGCTACTAACACGTAGCCACCTGAATGTGATGTATGCTAACTGTTGCTACATATCATTTTGTTGTAGGGAGCAAGGAGCAGACTGAGGAGTTTAGACTAGATGGTCCTTTTTAACAATGGTTGATCCAGCCGTCAGATGATCCTCCGAAGACTAAGTAGGCTGCATCCTCCGAAGGACACAGATCATATCTTCATCGGGATTATTGGAGGTAAGTTGAAGTTGACTCACTTTTCTGTTTCCGAGACTGAGGAGACTTGGGGAGTCGACTTGAGACCCCCCAAGGAATGTGCGTTGTATAGGTAGCGGGAAAGTGCAAGAACCAAAGGTAGTTGGTGGTGTAAGTAAACGAGTTGAGTGACTGGTTATTAGGAGTTTGTGTTTCAGGAACTGTGGCAGCCAGAGAATCTCTGAGTGGTAGAGAATGCACTTGAATAAAAACAGGAAAAAGTAGGCGTTAAAAAAAAAAGCGTTTGAACCCATTATCGGGCCTTTCTTTTTCTTTGTTTCTTTTTTTTACATTAAAACATGTCTGTTTCTCTGTGAAATAGCTTCTTGGAAGTATTGTGGACATTTCTTCCAATAAATGTTTAAAAGAGACCTCCGGCACAGTGTTTATTTGTGAGTTAATGCTTTTCTTGCCTTCGGTGTGACTGAGTGCGTTTTCTGTCCTTTTTCGCTGATTTTGCCGTATGTGACTGATGAAAGCAAAGCAACATCGCTCACAGTGCTGAAAAAGCAGGTGAATGAGTCCACCTCGGTTTGGTGCAGAGAGAGCCATCCCTCTAATAGGTCTTATTCAGTGCTCTGTCCAGAGGGAGACAAACATGGAAACAAGCTGAGACCAAGAGCTCCAGTCGCCGTCCTCTCTTCTCTTCTCAGCTCTCTGTGGAATTCACCGAGTCCTGGTGGAAGGGTTTATATGAGCTGCCAATTTAACTCCGCTTCACATCCTAAAAGTGTTTCCCTTGGTTTAAATTAAGAGCTTGAAGGAAGGAAACATGGCAAACATGAATTTGAAAGAGGATGTTTGCTTTTGGCCTGTCTGTCAATGTTCAGTGAATATGACGAGAAATCATATAATGACTGATTTTTAAGAGTGTCGACAGCTAATTGAAGGTTTAATGTGAATCCTGGAGCAAAGCCTGCCTAATAAGATTCGAGGAAGGTATATGTTAATTGACACTTGTAAATTCGCCAGAGGTCTAACACTTTTGCTGGGATTTGAATAATTTATCAGCTGTTTGTGTAACTCTAAGTTGTTTTTTTCTATGTTGTTTGATGGCAATGGCCCTGTATTTGTGGTGCAATATGTTACATCATATTCTAATCTTTCATTTTTTTATTAAAACTTTACTAAACTTTCATGTTATATGGAGTAACACAACTATAAAATTAAAAGTGTTCTGCTGCAGCTCTGTTTTTGTGTGAGTGGCCCTAAAATACATGATGACACATTTGTTAAATACAGATCGTAAAACCAGAAAAAAACAATATGAGTGTCAGACACGGTTGGATAGTGTAGATGTAAAATAAACAAGTATTTATTTTTCACTGAACTTTTAAATGTATTCAGTCAGGGTTCAAATTGCCATAGATAAGTGTGGACTTGTGGTTCTGTTTCTGCTGAACCTTACAGCAGATGTCCACACAATATTTTTGTTGTCCACAGGAATTTGGTGCTTGTTGACCAATGACCCTGTCATCACCTGGTTTCACTCTTATTAGAGTAATTAATTTTATTCAGTGCAGATGGATGAAAATGTCTCTCTCCTGACTAGACAAATTTGGAGTACCACAAGGCTCTACCTTAGGTCCTATTTTACTTCAGGTTACAGTTTACCGATTCCCAGAACTCTCAGTGTATCTTATCATACAATAACAGATCTCCACATTTACGTTCCACTTGACAATCCTGCCACTAATCTGTCAGAGTCTGTTCAGTTTTAGTCAGCATTTTTGCACATGAACTTGAATAAATCTGAGATTGATTGATGTTCTTAGCCAGTGGTCCCTGGACTGTTTAATTCAGGCAATTATATTCATGGACCAGTCCTTAGGATATGTCTCATTAGAGAGCTGACCGCTGCATATTATGTAGAACTTGGTGTGTTGGAATCAATCCAGATTCGTGGAACAGGTGCCCCTGTTATCAACTGGTTTCACTCTTATTAGAGTAAAAAACCATTCAGTGTAGAAAGAAAGTATGTCTCTTTCCTGATTAGTCAAATGTGGAGTACCACAAGGCTCTATCTGAGGTCCTGTTTTATTATATCCTCCTGATTCCCAGAACATAGCTTATCATATATTAGCAGACTATCTTGACATGTATATTCTGCTTGATACAGCTGCTCATAGACCAGCAACAAATCTGTTGGAGTCCATGTAGAACTTCAGTTTCAGCTGACTGCTAAATGCCAAATCTTGTTCACTGTCTTTGGCAAGATCCTGATGCTAATAAATCTTTACCATTACTGGTTCATAACCACAGATGCCAACTGAGATCACAAAAATGTTGTCCAGTGACTGGGTTTCTGGATTGACGTTCTCTTGAATGTGTAATCCATGTTCGCATCTCAACTATTGCGTCCTTATGTTGGAATTAACAGGTTGTTACTAGGAAGGCTCCAAGGTGTTAAGGATATAAGTTTCCAATGCCTAAGTTTCAGTGGATTTTCACAACAAATTTTTCACCAATTGGTCCCATTAGCCCTAGACATCAGCTACCTGTAGTCCGTAAGGCAAACTTCAAGTGCTAGCATGGTCAAGCCTTCTCTGTTTTTGCAACCCAACTATGTAATTCCCTGTTGGTGGACCTTTGGGCTGGAACTGAAATACTCAAATGGAATATCTTGTGCACTTGGCTGGGGGCTAGAGTGTGGAATATAGTTTTCTGGCAGTATTTGTTTTATGTGATAGATTTTCTATGTTGTGCTTCTTGGCCAAGCTGGTTTGAAGTGCAGCACTTCACAAATGAGAATTGATTGGTTGTTTGATCGTTAGTCGATCGTTCGAACAATGTTCTAAGACAGTGGTCCCCAACCATTTTCACACTACGGTCTGGTTTAATGCAGGAAATTCTTTTCATGGACCTCATTAGAGCCATGCAAAAACTGATAATATGGCAATTTTTTTCTAAATAAAAGATTCAGACGCTGATAATAAATAAACTAAAATAATTAATGATTTCTTGTGTGACTCGCAGACTGGGGGTTGGGGATTGTTATACTAAGACATTTTAAGATTCTAAGTGTGAGTGTGAAGACGAAGGTGTCGAAGCCACAGTTAAGAGGTATCACAGAGGTGATGGTGCAGGTGATGGAGATTCAAGAACAGGGGTATGAATGGGGTAACATTAGTATGCAGGTAAAAAAAAGATAATAACTGATGGTATTAACTGCATTATGTCTATATTTTCTTAAACCAGTTTAGTAGGGTTTCCATCCTAAAAATTCTCCCAGTATGCTTGTTCGTTTTGGGAATTTTAGGGTTTTGGATCAAATCTATGTTTTCACTATCAGAAAAGTGTCTAAATTTCCCCTTGTCTTTATCAATCAAATTACAGCAAAAAGCTGCAGAACACAGATTAGTCATTAAAGAGTGCATACTTCAGAAACTGATGTTTCCAAGTGGAAGTAACCTTGCTCCCATCTCTCAATCTCAGAGGAGAGACAGAACAGGCTCTCCTTCAGCGCTTAATTGGAATCATCGGAATGAATAAATGAAGGACAGTCAGCGTAGCAAGCATGTTAAGAGTGTCAATCTGAGTAATTTTAGATAGTTCTCTCAATGAAATGCTTAAAAGAGCAAAAGGACAAGTGTATTCTGCACAATGTGATGAACTGAAATGAACTGGAAAACCAAAGGGATTTGAGACCTCGGATTTATAATTAATGTTTTTTTTTACATTAAAAATGTTTGAATATCAAAAATTTAAATCTATTGCTTCAGGAATGAGATCCGGAATATAAATAATAGCAAATAAATTAAAATTAGTATTGAATACCTTTTTTACTGTATAACTAAATAACTGCATTTTTACATTAAACCAATGACTGCGATGAGTTTTATGGCAATAATGATACTTGGGATACTCTACTCTGTGGAAGCTTCCAAATGCACAAACCAAAAATCAACGAATGCGAATGAAGTTTTTCTTTAATTAGAGCACAAGTCCTGAGGCACAAGGCCTATCACAATGCACAGAGGGAATTATCAAAGCTTACATTACCTGGGGAAAGGACCTTAATTGCAGTATGCCCAAACACCTTGCATATCCTCGGGAAAAGGGAGGATCAGAACGGCGTTCAAAGGAGTAGCCTCTGACTAAAGTTTTCTGACTAACTCAGAGGCCAGGCTTCTAGAGCAAAAACAAAACCCATCCAACCTCAGCAAAAAACACTTTGAGAGTGGTATAAAATCAAAGAATCTGTTTCAGATCACTCATTAGAGTTGGGTCCTGATGCGGTTAAATGTCATCTTGTGTAAGACCTGTCATGGAGTCCATTAAAACACATTCGGCTATGATGAAGAATACATGAGGCACAGATCAGAACAGAGGCTTAAGGATTTGAACTTGACTTCTGCTCGAGCTCTGCGAGCAGCAAAAAGAGCTTGATTGTTCTCTGAAGTTTCTCTGGAAACATGCTAATGGGGTCCCAGTTACAGTGAATACAGTTGGACGGCTTGTTTTAAAGTCACAGTGTTTTCAAAGTGCACATACTTGTACCAGACGACTAGAAAAATAATGGCTTAGCTCTTATTCAAAAGCATATCTCTTTCTTGTGTTTACTCGCTGACCTCTTTAAAAAGCCCTGCAGAACTTCTAATAAAGTATATAAGACGTTTAAAAAAGTCGGGTTGGATTGTGTGGATTTCCATGCAATTTTAAAAAGAACACTTTTGAGACAAGTATAAACCACTACTACCACCATAGACAATAAATGTACAATAAAACACTCTTATTTTTACAAGTACCCAGAAATGAGCAATGTCCAGAGATTATTCCAGCTCAGAACACAAACAACAAAAAATAGAGAGTTTTATTTGAGTGCTAAACAATGTTGAGATGATATTATGGTAAAATGGGTTGTTTAGTTTCACTCCTAAAGCTATTTCACACTTTCTTTAATCATAGTTCACATTTCGGCTCTAATACGACTAGCCACATTCGAGTTCGAGTTCAAGTTCAAGTTCGTTTAATTTATATAGCGCTTTTCACAACAGACATTGTCTTAAAGCAGCTTTACAGTAAACCAACAAGTTTAAACTCAACAAGGTGAAAAAATTAATTACTAAGTGGTGTATATGTCCCTGATGAGCAAGCCTGGGGCGACTGTGGCAAGGAAAACTCCCTTTTGGAAGAAACCTTGAGAGGAACCGGATTCAAAAGGGAAACCCATCCTCATTTGGGTAACAACAGCAGTGTGATAAACTATGGTATAAACATATGATCTGGTAGTATGAACAGATAATGTAGTATAAACAGATGATATAATAATATAAACATAAACAGATGGTGTAGGTCCAGGGCCGCCTGAACATCTCCAGGTGAATCTGGTTGTTAGGTTGAGGGCTGGTGGGCGGTGCCTCCAGGGTGTCGGAACATCTCCTGATGAGTCTGGTTGTTAGGGTGAGGAGCTGGTGGGTGGGGCCTCCGGGAGCCTCGGGATGAGTATTGGACTTTAGATATTTACGTTGTGGTTGTAACCATTCGTTGCATGCATTGAATATATCTACAATGTTTATTTGAGTGGTCCTTATGTACATTAATGATATCTACATTTATTTTACGACATGACTCCAATTACCTTCATTGGAAAATATGTGTAGACAATGCTAAATTAAAAAAATAGTCTTAGTGACATATTTGCCACAGCATTTTTACTAGGTATAATTAATTGGAGATTTATCATCTTTGATTGTACCAGTCATAACTCAAATTTCAGATGTTTAAGCTGGTATTTTATTAGTAATAAATAAGTTAGGAATATTTGAAATTATGGTGAATAAAGATATATTTAATTTAAATGTGCACTCGTCACAGGAAGCTGACCCTCTGTCTAAAGGGATTAACTGCATCTTCAATGGACATGCAATTATTTGTTTTGCACTTAAAGCTGGATCGCTTTTATGGAAAATTTCTGAATGAACTGAAACACAATGTTTACTGATCATTTTAAAATAGTGCACTTGACAAATAACCAAAAATATAACTAATACTAAAATAAATATAAAACGAAGCAACAAAAAAATACAACACCTTTTTTTATACATGTTTCATACTATTTATTTTTTACCATTTTTTTTTCATTTTGCAAAAAAATAGAGCTTGAGTTTGTCCACAAAAGAACACTTGTGAAATGAAATAACATATAAGTTAAAATGTTCAATCTAAACTTGTCAGTTTTGCTCTAAATAAGATTTAAATGGAATTCAACTATCCCTTCTTAAAAACAAATTCCAAAATTATTAAAAGAACAAGTAATACTTCTCATTAATTTATTTTTTATATCCTTTTGAATCTTAATTGAATGTCCCAATAGACGTTGAAGAAAATACATTTTATGTTTGCAGTTCTCTTATGAACCATGCAGCATTTCAGAGAGGGCCGTATCATCATCTTCTTCTGCTCTCCTCTTCAGCTCTCAATCATGTGGTTTTTTTTTACCCTTCAGAGCTTCTCTCTCTGTCTGTGGGTAGAAACAGGCCTTTATCTTGACGTGGCACTTGTATTAAGGAGAACTGAACAACTTTGACATGCCAGTGTTACTGATTTCCAACTGTCTTCTGGGGTCGTGCCACATGTGTAAAAGGATTTTTTCTCTTTCTTGCACAAAACCAAATGTATGTTTGCTGTTCTGTGTGCATATTTTAAATGGGCCAATGGAAGACATTAACAAATGTCTTCCCCCATGCTGTTTACTGTAAGAGCACGCAGAGAAGCCCAATGAGCTCCTGCTGGAAATGACTGGAACAATATGACACGAATCAAAGAGCCGAAAAGAGGAAATACAAGACAGATTACAGTAGCAGCAAGACTGCATTCTAACTTAACTTTTAATACACAAAGGAAATTCCAACTGTAACGTGTTAGGTGCATATAAGAGCCAAAGATTTGGGTCCAATGGTGCACCGTGATGGCTAAGCACATTTTATACAAATATAACTGATTAATAAAACATATTTTGTATTTTAACTTGCCTATTTAAACACAACTTTGCTTTCCAATGTGGTTCATAAATGACGAGGATTCTAAGCATAATTTGAGGTTAAATCACATAGTTGTGTAGAGTTAAACACTACAGGCATATAGCCTCCAAAAGTTCTCAGGCTAAGTTTATTCTTGGCTACGCACTTAGTTTATCCTCAAGACTTTTAGCTTCTCTAAAATAAACAGTTTCCATTATATGGAAAGCACCCTTTTGCCCTAAAGGGTACATCGCTTCTCAGTCACAATATAAATGTGTTGGTTTTATGACGCTTAGATTGTGTGCCATTATTCTTAGTTATGGCCTTTGAGTCTCATGAGTACTGTAGTAGCTCAGAAAGACTGAAAAACTGTGATTCGCCACACTATAAAACGTAACTTTTGTATCGTTGCTAATGCCTTTAAATAACAAAGAGAAAACCTGCGATGGAATTAAAGGTGAATGTTTCAATTGAACCAGGAAAAATATCTCAGAAAAGGACCCTTCATTTCCTGAACTCAAAAAAGATCTTGGCAGTTTATGGAAGTGAAAATTTGAATTTTGTTTAATCCATTAAAATAAATCCAGTTATCCAGAATAGTGACGGCGCATGACGACAAACGCCCATCCCAGTGGTTACGTGTGAAGGGAAAGCTTAACTGCACAGAAAAATACCAGTTTTCAAAATAACCGGATATATGTGGACAGGGCCTTAGAGGAGCTACCCAGGCTTTCTTGTTAATACCTTTGTAATATCATCACCAAAAAAGAATGCTAACACTGCCAAATTAATAGAAATTGCATAAAATAATATGCCAAATTACATTGAATTCAAACTATTGTAAGTTGTTTTAACAACCACAGCGCCAGTTGTTTTGTTTTCGGTGAAATAATGTTTGTCTCATTTAAATAATATCAGCAGTGTGTAGATTGGTGTCCCTGAAGTCTTGAAAATGCGTTTGAGCAGTCGATCTCACAACAGCTTTTGCCCATTTTCAGCATTTACATGTCACAAGATTGACTTATGTACAGAACATTGATAAAAAGAAAAGTATTTTTTTTTAATATTTTTTTCATTGCGTAAATTTTACCAAACGGCTTTCCCTGTCCCTTTGCAGGGTGTTTCATGTGTGCGTGTGTGTGTGTGTGTGTGTGTTTCAAGTCATTTTGATTGTTAATACATTAAAAATGTATTTTTTTATCAAAACCAGGGGAAAGCAGTTGTCCAATTCAACCCCTTGAAGTAAACCCTGAAACCATAGCAACCGTAGATGTCCCGTAATGGAGCGAGTGCCTGCTCTTTCACTAGCTCATTTTTAGAGGACAGCTAATGGCCCATCCACATATTCGGTCTCGTTCCCCCTGATGGAGTCCTCTGTAGACACTGCCTATTAAAAGGACAACTGTGACTTTTGCTGCTTGTCCTCAGGGGAAAAGGCCATAGTGTCGCTTTTATAGAGCTCTGAGATATTTAAAGCATCATCATGTCTGTTATGCAAAGCCTGTTTAAACATTTAACCCCATCAGGCAAGGTCAAACACACAAGAACACAGAAGCGTACGCGGTAATCAGGCCACAGAGAGACAAATTACATATTAACAAGGCCTTTAGGTCTGTCGTGTTAGTGCTATTAGAGCAGCTGGCAGTGTTTGTTTGTGACAGAGAGGGAACAAATCTTTCAGTGTTTTTTTTTATTTTAAGTTCATTTCTCAAATGAGCTACTATCTCAACTTTGAACCCATATGAAATGTACTAATGATTGGGCTAGACTTCTTTTGCTTTGCACAAAAAGCTCATGGATCACCCACAAATTAAATTCATTCATTCGATCATTCATTTTCCCTTTCGGGGTCACGGGGGTCCATCGCAGAGCAACACACACCTAAGGGGAATTTGGATTATTTAAATAACCTAACCGCATGTTTTTGGGATTGTGGGGGAAACCGGAGTTCCTGGAGGAAACCCACGCAAGCATGCAGGAAGGTCACCATCGAGCTTCCTAACTGGAAAGCCACAGTGCTACCCACTGCGCCACTGTGCCGCCCTCTATAAATTAAATAAATCCTGCAAATACTTTATGTGCTTTACAGAAACCACTTTTAAAACTTTGTTGCAGGTTATGCGCCCCAGTAAAAGCTGATTTTTAAGAGATGCCAGGTTCTGAACATGGACCGAAAGTACTTACCCTAATCTTTTAAATTTAATTGTTAGCCTTTAATTGTATTAACCTACAATTGGAGTAACGTTTTTAACTTTGGGGTCAATTTGAACCTATAATTTTAACATTTTAATTATATTTGTGCATAACGCTTAATGCTGATTGACTTCCTAAAGTTCCTCCCAATCACTTATATATCCAGATGAACTATACAGCAATGTCAAAACTAACCTTATTCTTGAAATTAACTACTTTTTTTTGTTGTTATTAATTTTAAGATGTACAGATAAGACTTTTGATGCTTCTAAAGATCTACTCATGATTGAGATATATTTTAGCTTTCTGTCACAGTCCGTAAATTAAAATATCATTTTTTTATTGAGCTTTCCAGTCCCACTGAAGTTGTAGGTACTTTTATAATCTATAATTCTTCAGTGAGTGACGCTGCCAGTTCTAGAAAGTGCTTTCTATGTGGAGTTTCTCCCCATGGTTTTGTCCAGAGACCCCATGTGAGGTATCCAGTGCCAGAGAGAGAATGTGGCCTTGGAATAGGACTTCTGGAAGTACCCCGTGTTTCGCTGAGGAGATGAATCTTGCATGAATCAAATTAAATCTCGGAATTTCAAATTAAGTTTCACCCATATTTCCGTATATTGTTGAAATGATCTTTCAGGAGTCTGAATATCTGGACCTGCTTTGAGTTCATAAGCGTGTATGGCAGGCTTGCTGTCTAGCTCGGATGTGTCCGAGTAGACCCCCATGAGAGGTGAAGGGGAGGTAGGTGGGAGCGATGAAGTTGATTCAGACTGAGTCAGGGAAAAAATAGGAAGGACCAGCTTATATGGAAGAGGTAGATGGAATAATTGAAGTGGGTGTGGCTACAGATAGCCTCCTCCGGAAAGACGCTTAATAAACTTTATTTAAAGTTGATGGCAATATTATGAATGGGTTGCACAAAATAACAGATCTGGATTTTTGATGGTCTTAATGACTAAAAGTGAAGTAATTGGAAGAAAGTGAAGGAATTGAAAAAACATTTACGGGCTGTTTGGAAGTTAAATCTATGAAACAATTCAGCTTTTACTGCTGGTCCAATAAGTTTGGAAAAAAGCAAGTTCATAATCTAACATTACAAATAGCCTTCATTATTACAAGCATATTATTATTATTGTAGATATTTATATTAATATGATGGAAAACTTTGCAATTAAATATATGTACATTAACATAATGACTTTGATGTAAAGTGTCCGTTGCATTAATCAATGAACATAACTTTCATGTAGCTTTATTATACAAAAATATAAATACACGTCAACTCAAGATTCTTAAAGTTGTACGTTTCTCCAAAAGAGCTTGAACAACCTTTTCTGGGAGAGACCTTGTTGCAGTATAACTACCTTCTGTCTTGTTGCTGTGCCATACCAAGAAGCTGACTTTCTCAACCTTACTTTGGTGCTTCTTACACAGTTGTTTAAGGTCATGACTGGTCTTTGATCCACTTGTGGCATTGGTGGTTGCTTCATTGGTATTTGTTGATCATACACTTGATTACAACCCTACAAATCCATATTTTTGTGTTTTTTATGCGTGAACCAAATAATACATTTGATGTTCTTTTATTTGCCCACAAAAATAAACTTGCCTAAAATTTATAATTCAAAAACGGATGTACAGTGCCTTTCTTTGCACACACATTTCTGTCAATTACAGAAACAAAGTGCACCAATTGTCCAATTAATGTACGATTTTAAATCTGAAATGTACATTTTGTTATACCAATAACTTGTTTGTAGACGTGCGACTCTGCTTAATTGAACCTCCGATCTTCTTCCACGTAATTTACGCTGTGGCGACGCCTCCGCCTCTCCTTCGGTGCGCGGCTTATAGCACTTCAACCTCCGTGGTCCCCGAGACCCCGACAGGGGCTGTGATGAAACCAGCTGTTCACGTGTCATCTCGAATTTAACCGGCATCTGACATGTCCGCTCATGTACCGTATCTTCTTCTGGAGCTTCTGGTCACTTCACAGCGCATCCTAGCAGCGGGGTGAAGGACGACCGCCGCGCTCCCTCCGCCCTCAGTCACCCTCCGCGATTGGCCAGCGCGCACCGGCTTCATCATTCCTCGCTCGCGGATGCACGAGGGGCTCACTCAGCTCTCGGAGGGGAGAGATTCACGCTGAACTTGTGCTTTTTCGCCTGCGGGAGGGACCTGTTACTGAAACCACGGGAAGACACTGCACATGCATGAGAGCGGCGCGTGCGAGGGGCTCCCCGGTTTAGTTGGGGATGCGGGAGAAAAGCGCAGCGATGATGGGACGCTTTCGGAGGAAGGGACGGTACTCGGGCTTTGGCTTTCTCGTGGTTTTGGTCATCTGGTTGCCATGTGCAACGGCTAGAGGTAAGAAATCTTACATTTTCCGATTTACTTCCTCTTGTTAACGGAGCTTCTTGGAGAGCCGCATGGAAGGAAATGCTGTAAACGGCAGTTTGATGTTTTATTCAGTGTACTGTTATGAAATAGCTTTATTTCATCAATGTGGTTTTGCAATGATGCATGTGCAGAAATTCTGTGTTCACGTTAAACTATTTAGATTTTTGTTGAGTGAATTCTTGACAACGCTCGCTTTGCATTTAAGGGAAGAGCGCGCACACTGTATTTAAAGAATGCCGGCAACACCAGAACATTTCTTTAGCTGTCTCAAACGAAAACCACCAATCATCTGTATAATGCGTCTGTTTATTGGAAAACACACCAAGCCCGTGTGCCACGCGGTGCCATGCTTTGCCATGCGTTGCGCTGCG
Organism: Danionella cerebrum; assembly: GCA_007224835.1. NCBI lineage: Eukaryota > Metazoa > Chordata > Actinopteri > Cypriniformes > Danionidae > Danionella > Danionella cerebrum. The sequence continues at coordinate 242,842 of SRMA01027019.1, forward strand.
CAACAGGCACAAACTCTCTTCTATCCATCGGCTGCTCTGCGCGCTGATCCAACGCCAGATCTGCTCTGGTGCACATAGCTCTACATTGTTATTTACAGGGATTTGAGAGCTTCTTTTACGCGGAGCTTCATGGAGAATGGAGCAGTGATTTGATGATTTGTGTATTTCAGATTTGTAAACCCAGAATGCTGGGTTTAACATTCTGGAGTTTAAATGAGAAACAGAAAAGCAGATTTTTTATCTAACTTAGACACTTTTTTGACAACAATAGATGATAAATGGTACATTTTAAAAGCCAAGTCTAAAGCAAAGCATGTGATTATCTGAAATTAAGTGACGCTGGTGGACTGCAGGCTTTCCGAACGCAATAACTATCATTAAGATCTTCAACCATTTAATTGGATGTTTATAAACAGTTCCAATTAGCCTTTCTTTAACTTCCAAGTATGAGGTGTCTATATAAAAAGCTCTTTCCTGAGGCTGTTCTTTGGGAATCTCTTTGAATGAGTCTCTTTAATATCCATTAAGTCCAAAATCGTGAAATCTCTTTTGTGGAATGATAACAGTGTCTGCTGACCTCCTGGTCTTTTATCAGCTCTTATGATAAACCATTTGCAAGTTTATTAGCAAATTAGCCTCAGGATTTGACCCCCCACCCCTCTTTCTTTCTTTAAACTATGGAAATGAGCTTGAACTGGCCTAATATTCCTAATTAATGAGTTCTTTTCACGCGTTACGAGGGCATCGCATAAGATACATCTAGAGATATTTCTTCGTCGGTTCATTGAGAGAATGAATTAATATGCAAATGAAGTCATGTCATTAAAATATCCAATCATCTGTCATGTTCACTTACGATGCTACAAGCACTGACATCATTATATACTGTATGCTCAGAATTACCTGTATCGGAAGCCATAAACACATCGCCTGTGGTCAGAACGCTAAATGTTGCTTTCTTTAACGTAATATATATTTTTTTTATATTAAGTTGATGGAAGATGGAAATGTAGCCCTGGGCAGCAGTAGATGGAGATGTTACTGTGTCTGATTCAGTGATAGAGGGACATGGTAATGAGTTCCAGTAGCTTTTGAAGTCTCCAGAGAGCTTCTCTGATGGCATGAGTTATGAATAAAAGCAGTGGATTCCATCTGAACGTAAGCAATGTTTAATTTATCCTGCTGAGCTGTTCCGAATCCCACTGTATGCTTTTTGACATCTGCACACATCTGAAGCAAGGCTGTGATGTCGATGGGACCCATTTCTTTCTGTTTGTTTGGGTTTTTTGTGTGACAGGCACAATGAATTTGGCATCAGCAGAATGTAATTCATCAGTTCTTTCTTAAAGTGAGCGTTCACCCTCAAAAACTACATTAATATAGTGGAAAGATGTGTTTCCATTGACAGTCCTACTAGAAAAGTCCTGCAGCGCATATCAATGAGTATCGTTTGCATGGATTCCTTTAACATTTGTGGAATCGGCTTAAGGAGGCACCTGACAAAAGGAGTTGGAGCTTGGTAACAAATATCAGAGCATACACTTAAATCCTTCAGGTATCTCCCGATAGTAATGGTGTGCATCTGGCATGTAGTGAGAGCTTGTTTTGAGCCAGTAGGTATGAGAGACAAGGGAGGCGGGGGGAGCATTATCCTTTGGGATCAGGAATTATTCTGCAACAGGAGATGCTTGTTAGCTTGATGGAATCCTTTTGTCCTTTGTCAAAGGTTTATGGCATCACATCGCTGCAGTGTCCATGCTGATGTGTGAACAGGTGTTTATGTGTAAAGTCCCTCAGAGCTTTGCTGTACGCTCTGTGTATGCGGTGTCTGATGAAAAACTGAACAAAAGGTCATGTTTAATCTTTCAAACATTCATGAATTTCACAAAAGGAGGAAGGATCTTGGTGTCAGATTGCACTTTAGATAACAAGAGAACACAGGGGTGATTTTCTTTGTGGAGATTTACAGTTAATGTCAAAATATTTCATGTGGTATTTATTCTATACTAGTTGAATTATGATATTGCACTAGAAGTTTCACCAAAATCCTAATCACAAAAGTTATTTTTTACTATTCTATTATTGTAATCCAGGATGCTCAATAATAATAAGTATTAAGCACCATGGTTAAAATATAAAGGCAACCAGGAAGGAAGGAAGGAAGGAAGGAAGGAAGGAAGGAAGGAAGGAAGGAAGGAAGGAAGGAAGGAAGGAAGGAAGGAAGGAAGGAAGGCTTCATGGCGAGAAACTAAAATGTTTCTCTAAAAAAGGGAATTACTCCTTTTGCTTACAAAAACTAAAGCCTGCTCCTTATAACAAACTGAATGAGTACAACTTGATCAAACCATTCGTATGAGCTAGTAGGCACTTGCTCTACCTACTGGCAGTTCAAATCTGTAAATTGCAGTAAATTGAATGCTTGCGTATTTCTGTAAAACTATTGGATTCACATATTAAATTAATTCAAACTGAAACAAATGGAGCTGATCAGAGATATTGCTTCATAATAGAGTGAAAACATTCAGCAAAGGTGTTTTCTGTAGCATCCGATCATGAACATTGTTTGTGTAATAGGGTACAAAAGGCATACGTCCTGCCGTGTTAGTCACCAAAGTTTAAAAGGAAAAAACTAAAACATAGAGTGTGGAATCATAACAATAACATGATCACCCTCGGAGCTTGTGGGAGGTTGATGGGCCAAAATAGCAAAAGCACTTTAAAAGCACAAAATGTCAATTTTCAACTTTCCCTTGCACTTCATTTAGCCACACTGGGAGTTGTGGAAGTATTGGCACTCAGTTCTCCTGGCATGTGCCCACCCACATCATAGTTGCATTGCCTGAATGGCCTTCTTTTCCATTTTTCCATCTGCATTTGTGTCCCCTCGGAGTGCTTTGGAGCGAGTGCTGAATGAAGAGCCTTGGAGATTGCTGTCCTTCCTTCACTGACCCTGGGTTTCTTCACAAAGGCGTAACTCGCACCATTAACCATGAACTCTTGAGAATGAGTGCTTTCCAGGCGCTTCTTCTATTTACCTTCTCAAGCATACAAGACAAAGCTCTCCAGCCGCGGTCTAAAAATGTGCCCTAACTTTTGTGCTGTAGGGAAAGGCCTGTTTTTATCATTTATTTATCTAGAATGTAAACGTAAGATTTATTATGGAGCACGATTCTCCAGCATCCTGCCCAAAGTTCCGGGGACTTCTATCCCACAACAAGTTCATTATTCCACAAGGCATCTGAAAGCTACACTGGTATATACAAGGCAGGGAGGAACGTAGTATAGTTGCCGACACAATAATGCACAAAACCGTAGAATTAAAAAGACTTGAATGTACAGGCGTCTGCAGTGATTTCCAGAGCTGAGAAGTGTCTACGAAAAAAGCCTCATCACCTTTAGACTCCAGCCTTCACTGTGGCACAGATAGCACAACTTGTCAACACTGCAGAACATTAAGAAGATTGTTTAAACAGAATCAAGAATCATGAATAAGAAGCCAATGTTAACGTGACATAAACCCTTTTTTATTGTTGGTCACAAGCTGTAGCTGCAGAATTGCACATTTGCCACAGAAAAAATACTTTAAAATGAATATAAATACACCATATTTTCTGTACATTCACAGGAAATAAAATGCATTAAATAGATGTTTCCAAACTCTTTCTCAGTTGCTTTAACTCCATATAGACAGGGACCAAATACTCTTTCTGAATATTAGAGTAGAATATTAATTCTACTCTAAGGATTTTATTTAACATTTATTCATTTAAATCACAATTATTGAAATTAAAAAAATAAATAAATCATACATTATATATAAAAGTTAATAATTTATAAAAGGTAATATTTTTTTTTATATTAACTAACATTTAAGTCAATAAATATTGATCGATATTATACTAAATAACAGATGAATATTCATTCATTCTTTTTCCAACCTGCTTATTTCTTTTGGGGTCACGGGGGTCTGCCGGTGCCTATCTCCAGCGCTCATTGGGCGAGAGGCAGGGGTACACTCTGGACAGGACATCAGTCCATCGCAGGGCATAATTATATATTGCTTTGGTTATTTTTTTTTTTTATCTGTTATTTAATCTTCTATACTCACCCCATTTAATATTCAATCAGAAAATTGTACAGAACACAAAACATTTGTGGAATTAGCTTAAAATATTTCAGTAAATCACGGTTTAAATCAGAACTGGGCAATGAATCGATAAAATTGAGAAAGTAACATTTTTTCTTAATGGCTATGTGGAAAAAAACTGGTTTGTTTGCCATTTTGCTTTGATATGTTCCAGTAAGCAACTTGGCAGTATGTGCAGACCACAAAAGAACTTGTTTCCTTGGAAGACACAGTTTGTGTGAAAACGGTCAGGGTTTGAGAATTCAGAGAAGTCTTTTCATGAACAAGTCTTTGAAGAAGCCAAAGAGCGCCTTATAAACGGTGGCCCATTAGTTCACAACACAACTGCAAACCCACAACATGACACAACAAAATAAAAATCACATGCACACTTGGGACGCCGTACTTGAAGTTATTTTCATTTTTAAGAAAAAAAAAACAAAAGTCACATTAACATTGAAATTGAAATTTTCATTTTTTATTTAAAATCGACCAGCTCTAATTTATCTGAAATTACTTTTTTAACTTACAATCTGACACAGAGGAAGCCCATGAAACCACTACACAACCATGAAGCCATGTTTTTATAAACAATTGAAAAAAAAAATGCTTTTGTAAAAGTGTCATTTTTGTGGAATAGGCTTCTCAATGTAAATATTGCTGAATCAAGTGAATTCCACTCGGTAGTGCGATGATGACAAATTTACAAGCGCTCATGCAAACCCACACAAACACACACATTGTAATGGTTGTTTGATGGATAACATGAATCAAGCCCTGTGCAGTAATCACACAAGTGTAAACCAGTTTAATGTATTCTCCCCTCATTACCCACCATGACAGATGTCTGCTGCTGGTCATTGTATTTGAAAAATGATCCGACAAGTCTATTTGATGTAAATCGATACTGCTCCCAAATATGAATATTTCATGTTTTAATGATCAATTGCTACATTGACGGAGATCTAACGGTTTCCTGTAATAAAACATAATGCAATTTAATCTCAGAGGTTGTGATGACTGTAATGTCAGTGAGCAGGGTTTGTTTGGTTCTTGCGGTATTGATCAAGCTGAGACCTGAGCAAAACTAGCTTGCTGACAGTAAAAACAAAAAATACAAGTATATAATATTGTGATTTAAATGTGCTACATTTCTGAAAACATGGTTTAAAATGAAATGAATGGTACTAGAACGTTGTGAGAATGACTTTCCTGGATCCCAAAAGCAGCTTTTAAAGCAGAGAGAAGGACATTGGCTTTCTGCAAAAACAATCTTGTTGTCAATCTGCAGCTGAAGGGGCATCTTGCTGGTCACTGATACACGTGTGTTGAAGAGCTGTCTTTGTTTTATTAAATCACATGTAAATTATCTTCCAGAAATCCCTTATCCTGCATTTAATGAATAACTAGATGTTGTTTTGTGCTCTGGGATGATGCTTTCTCCTTGACTTCTGATTTATAATGAAACATACTTCTGATTTATGTAAAAAAAGTCTTTTATACTGTGACATAAATCTTATTTTTTGCTTTCTCGTCTATCTCAATCCAATTTTGGACTTTGTGTCTCATCTAGTTTTGAATAAACCCCCAAAATATCACAAGCAAAGCATCCACACACCTTTAACCTTCCTCCTCAATGCTTCACATTGCGCTTGTAGAGGCCATCCTTTCAGCTTTTCTGTATCACATCATGAACCATTGGACCAAATCACAGATTTCCACTGATTGTGACCCAAATATTCTCTAAAGGGTGATGTTACACAATCTAGTACATTTCAAACTAGACTGGTATACTTTGCTCTGTGGCTCATTTTTGAAATTGAAGTTTTAATTACTAATATCAGTTTGAACATTGAATAAGTTTACAGCTCTAGGAAAATCCAGGTTTGATTCCTGGACTCTTTGTTTTTTCCCATCTTAGTCCCCCACTATCTTTCTCTTTCGATTCATTTCCTGTCTTTCTCAACTTTCCTGTCCAACTAAACTCCAATCACCCCCTAAAAAGTGTAAAAAGCATAACACCCCCACATCATCAACCCTCTTCCTCGATGCTTCTCATTGGTAACGATGCATGTAGAGACCATCCAGATTTCCACTCATGTAGAGCCCATAGCTTTTGTGACAGCTGTTCTTTCCTCAGCTGATATTATATGAGTACTATTCTTAGTAAAATAGGGGCTGGCAGGGGTGTACCAATCTAACTACACACAACTAATGTTAAAAGGCATATAGGCAAGGTGAAGAAATTAAACCCATGTGCTGTGTGATTCTGGAGAGTAAAGGCTAATGTTACATCTCAGCTTAACCATGTGTTCTCACCTACTTTTGAATATCATTAATACTCCTGCCTTATCTTAAATAATGAGTCTGTCAGTATAGAATATATTGCTATTCTCGTTCTCATTTCATACATATGTTCCAGAAGCCGCTCGTGGAATGTGCTCCATGTTCCGTGAGCAGCAGATAAAGCAGTATGTCTTTTTTTTTATTCTAACACACAGTTACACACATATTCAGAGTGCATGCTGCGTCTGCATCTTGATGGTCAGCTGTGTCAGTGTAAAAAATCTGCTGCTGCTTCATGCTTGTGTGACTCACTGCTTGTAAAGAGCAGGAGAGCTGCACGTACCAGGTGTTTTGTGGAAAACATTTACACTTACAGCGCAGAGGCAGCTAGAAACATACACTTTCCTCCATACACAGGGGTTTTTCTTCCAATGAAAAGTAGTTAATTTTCTGCCTTTCTGACTTCAGCGTGGGTTACAAATATTGTCTGGATTAGATTTCCGGAGCTGAGATTGGAAATGTTCCACTAAAGCTTCTTAAACTCGTGAGAATGGTTGGAGAAACTGCGGCATACACTGTGAAAGAATGAGCTGCAGCTAGGAAACGAATGATGAAGCTAGCTGAGGACTTGTTCATATAAAGAAAATAAAATGCACTATAAAGATGGTTTACACATGACGCCATTGCTAAGATGTGAAAGGTGGATGCTAGATTTTTTTTTGCTCGTTATAGCCCCAATTTTGACTCACTAACAGGGGTTTAGGAATCACAATCAAATGCTTGAATCACGAGAAAATCTGTGCTCGTACCTGTAAGATTAAAATCGTAAGATGTTTCAAGACTTTTTTTCACCTTGGAATGCAAATACAGGTAATTTCCAGATATGCAAAGGTATATCTACATTACATCTACTTTGTAGTCGTCTTGGTTTGTTCAAACTCAATGTTTTTCTAGACGGCCATAAAAGCAGCCGACAAGAGAAGTCAGTTAGTCGATGGTTAGCTTTCATGGCGCTAGTTGTTTGCTATTCGATTGGTGCTGTGGGCCTCTAGAGCTTCACAATCAAACTTCCCAACTTTTGGGTTTGAAGTATAAGCCGTGTGTCTTCTTAAAGGTGCTTTTAGATAGATTTGAAAGGTCCATATGTTGGGCTTTGTGCCTGCTATCCTGTTCTTCAGTTTACCATGAATCCACTTACTTCAATCTCCATCTCTTCTAAGACCTCACATTCCTTCCCCCATCTGTCCTTTCACTACATTTTATATTTAAATATTCCAAATGTGGTTCTCTTTATACATTTCCCCTTCCCCCTACCACATTTAGTCTATTTCGCACACTCCTCTGATCTGTGTGAAAGAAAACCCTGAAGGATTGAAAAAGAAGAGCTTCATGGTCACACTGTGAGGCATTGGATGACTATAGTATGATAATCTGGCTTTAACAAATGAAAAAAACGACCCTCCGAAGAGGCACCTCAGTCTGGCCTGTGTACCCGAGGTCAGAGCAGTCTTTTATTTTCCAATTAAGGAAAGCAAGGTGAGTAGCAGCAAGCTGGAGTCTCCTGCATGGAGAAAATGTGCAGCCTGTTCCTTCCGCTTGCTCATATAATTCCATTCTGTTCTGTGATTTAGATGCAAATGAGAGCAAATTACTATTCATTCAGAAGTGAAATTGGGAATGTGAACGTTAATGCTAAAAGACCGCCATCATACTTTATTTTAACCATGATGGCTAAGTGCACAGACGACAGAATGTGACTGTTTTCTGCCAAGAAATTGACTCTTCAGCATGCACAATAACAGAAATGACAAAAATCACCAGAAGACATCAAAAAATACAGACAGCATTACGCAAATCATTACCAACATTCTTTCTGAATATTACCCTTTCTCCCATTCTGCAAAACACCATGCAACACAGCTTGAGAGTGACACAAGTGATTGCAATCTCACCATCCATGAAGCAACATGAATGGTGCCTAATCATGCTTCAAATCTATAGTAAGTGTTATGGGCTTCAGATTGTATCCATTCACACGGTGCTCAAAGGAATCTAGCAATGATAAATGGTTGAAGTGGATTTATACGGGATTATTCCAATGGTTCAGGTCAAAGCCTATTGTTATTCAGTGTTGATACATCCAAAACACGATGGTTAGATTAAACTGGTTTAATTGTGACATACCTTTCCACTTTAAGTAATAGAATTACTTTGAAACTGACTCAGTGGGCAATATGCAATAGAGTGTCACTTGTTCAAGGCCAGCCAGTAGCCTTCCTGAGGAGTTACATGTTCTCACACTTGTGGCGGTTACCTCTGGGTACCGATTATAAAACATGCACCACGTTAATTGAATTCTCATAATTTTTTTAGGAGTGAACACGGGTCTTGCCCTATGATGGACTGGCCACCTAAACTATAACATTGATAAATGCACAGATAAGCTGACTAACATCCTTTGATCGAGGAAGCCGGTGTTAGTCTAGTACTCATTTGTCTGGCAAAAAAAGAGAGAAAATTAAAAAAAAAAAAGTATTATTGACAGAAGAATAAACAAAGTTGGCAAATACCTGTTGTCCGATCCGGACTGTCCTGCCTCATGGTGATCACCTGTAGACACTTAACTCATTTGTGAATCATCGCTGTATCATCTACATAAACTTAACCTCCCAGAAACCCTGTGTTCCGTCGTCAAGGTTGACCTCCCAGAGATCCGTCGGCAGTGTTGCCAGCACCATCTCTCTTGTCTATGTGAATCCCTTTCTCCTGTCTAAGTTCCTGGACTTTTCCTGGATACCGGACGTTACATTGTGTAAACTCCCTCCGAGTCTCCTACATGCCAGTGCTCCACCAACTCACAAGAAATCTCTGTGCATAGGACTAAAATTAATTAGTGTGTGATTGCCACCGTCAGCTGGTTAGCCAGTGTGCTTCCTATGTTGCCTGCCAGGTGGTGGATACCACCTCCGTTACTCCCCTGAGCAATGGAATATTTACCTAGTTCCAACCCATTCTTCCTAATGGGACTGTCCTCCATGGATTCTGCATAATGGACTCTCAACCGGAATAGAGGCAATCCCTGTGCTATGGTGCTAATGGTAGCTTTGTTGCGTTGATATTACAAGGTGGATGAACTCCCATCGCTTCTCCTGTTTGTTACAGTTACAAAAAACATGACCTCTGTGTTATTCTTGTAAAACATCAAGAGAAATTAAGTTTAGTGTTCTCATTGTAAAACCAATCTGGGTTAAAAGGAAGAAGTTGATTGGCTATTGGTGCCCATGTGACACCTCTGCGTGACCAGGTGTCTCTTTAAAGAGCATCAGGGTTTTGGTCTGTAAGAAAGGAACCAAACAATGCAGAAAGAAATCCAGCAGCAAATAGAGGAGAGACCAAAGCTCACAGCTTGAGGAGGACCACTGGTAGGAAAGAGACTTTTAAATATGTGGATGCTCTTTGTTTCTTTGTTTGTTTGTAAAATTTATTGTCATGTTTGTTTGTTTAGGTTTATAACCTGAGCCCTGGCATGTCCCGGTAACAAATAAAACCAATTCTTGTGGAAACCAGAGCTTTGAGTACAAACTTTTTCAATTCTCAAGATGTGAAGGCCTTTTTCAAGGTCGGGCAGTTTGGTCAAAGTCCTTGAGGAACTTGACACTCATACGTTTACCCAAGTTCCTAGAACAACCATTTATAAATCTTTTTAATCTTCTGCGTATCCCTACTGCCATCTTTAGAGTTAGATTTCAGAGTGGTAGTGTATTCCATGGGTTTTTTTTTCTCTGAGTAATCACGGTGGACCCCTTTAAAATTGTGCCACATTTGGCACTTTGGGAAGCACTGCTGCCTCTCTGAGGGTCAACTTCCTGAATTCCTCTATGTTATCTAGCTTCCCCCCACACATTAATTGTATCAAAGACTTCAAATTGCTCTTAGAAGTGAATGTGAGGGACGGTGAGTGTCAACCTTAAATGGTCTGGCAACCTGTCCACAGATGGAGAGCCCTGTCCAGGAATCAGTTGGTATTACATTTATATCCAAATCAACTTACATTTGAAAGAATGAACACCTTTAATCCCTGATATTAGAACCCACGACCTTTGCGTTGTAAGCACAATACTCTACCAACTGAGCCGCAGGAATGATGCTGACCATAAGTGTCCTAATCATTCTTCACATCCTGTTTTAGATCTGATTAGATGCATTACGTCCCATTACAGAAATGTTTTCATCAAACAGCGTCGTGTTTTTTGGAAGTGGACTTATTCCCATCTTTTTAGCTGTGTATGAATGCTCTTCTAAAAAAAAAACACCAGAAAGTGTTTCCATTTATATGCCTGCAATCTGTTCTTTTAGTGTTGTTCCCTAGCTGTACCTGGCTGTATCACCGCAGAGCTTATCATGCATATTTTATAGGAGTTTTTACTACTGAGTGATGAGGTTGCCTTCCATGTCAAACAGCCGTCGGTGGAAGCTCAGTCTTTTCTGTGCAGCTGTCACATCAGGAAGAGCTGGAAGAGTCAGTGAGCATGCAAGAGCTAGGGAGAGTTTCATCAGAAGACTGGAAGGTAATGGAGGAGAGCTTCAGGGTTAGATTACTCTTTACATTTATAAACAGCTCTACACCTGTTTTACCCCAGGAGTCTCTGACCTTAGATGGTATGTTCAAGCTTTAATACATTTTAATATCTGAAGAAGTCAAGAGGCCATGCTTGAATCTTGAAATCTTGACATGATAAAAGTTTGTCTTAAAAAATACTTGAATACATTGATAATACTTTATATGATGATAAACTCTCTTCAAGTGATTCTAGTCAGGATATGCATTTCTATATGTATTGATCATTTTTTATCTGAAATTAGCATGCAAACTTGTGGTTTGGAGTAATTACACACTGTAATTTAGTATCAGTTGATGAGCTCCTGCTCAGGGATTGACTGCAATAAATGATTCTTTGATTGATTCACTCGTAATGTCTAAGGACTCACTCACTGCTCATTGAATATTGTTCTATTGATCATGACTTCATACCTGGAAAAAGTCCTCATCTGATTCTGGATGAAGTTTTTTTTAATACCCAGGCACTCATTTGTCATTAAATAATGAGATATAGATTTTTATCAGCAGAAAAATAATCAAGCAAAGAATATTAATATTCCGTTTTCATTGACTCATAATAATCCAATATGAGCTGCTGAATTGATTACAACCTCAAGAAACAGAGAAAGTAATAAAATTAATCTTAAAGATTTGTTTCAGAGGCACTCATATAACCCATCTGAGCTATTGCAGGAGACTAGAGAAGATTTTTTGACTCAATCAATATATGACCCTTTGATCATTAAAACAAACAAAAAACAAAACAAAAAAAAGATATAGTTTAATCAAATTCAACATTAAAAATCATTAAGTTCTCTACACACTTTTATTACCTGTCCCTTTTTACATTGTGCTTATATTTCCAGTCCATTTTCCAATGATTTATTAAATATTTATAAATGCTTGGATGATGAGGGTAAAATGTGGTCTAAATTATAAACCTTTTTGGCCATTTTACCAGCAATAATATATTATTTTACTTTTAGTCTCAGTTCAGTTTTTTTAAAACAAACTTTCCAGGAATGTACCATTTAATCAAATTTAAGGAGTGCTCCTAAAACACAAAAATAAGGAGAATAAACCATTTTAGTGGTTATATTTATTGATCTTTTTACACATCCATTGTGGATAAAATATACTGATAAGTTGTGTTTTTATGTTGGCTTGTCAAACATAACAACATAGTAAGAACTTAATTTTTATAACATTACTGACCACAACCTAGGAACCAAACTGTTTACCCTAGCAACCAAAAATACCCATAACGACATTGGGAACATTACATTGTCACAGACCCTTTTATAGTAACCACACTGTTTACCATAGCAACCAATTTGGCATGTCTCAGCTTAGGAAAATAATAGAGACATGACCTTTTTTTTTTGAGTAAAAGAACATAATATTATGTCAGTGACTCCTTCATAGCAACTAAACATTTTACCCTAGCAACCAAAGCAGCAGATCTATAACTTCAGAAAATGCCAGGAACATAGGACTTGGTAAATATGTATCACTCATAGTGAAACGGAAACATTCAAATTACATCATTTGATCATCTCAGCTCAAGAAACTAATTAATAACTGTTAAAAAAGTTGATATGACTCTTAGCCAACGTCAACGTTCTTTTACAAGCCACTATTAAAGTCTGTGTACACTTGAACCTCAAATTCAATTTAATTTAGTTTATTTTTTAGTTTTATTTCATTTAAAGTTTAATTTGTTGCTTCATTTTTGGTATGTGCTTAGGGAGGTCTCATGTTCATTGAAATAGATGGAAATTTTAAACTTTTAATTACTATTATGGTGGTGAGGGCTGTGGCCTGCCAGTTTGAAGGTTGTCGGTTCGTGGCTTGCTGGTGACTTTCCTGGAAGGAGTTGGCATGTTCTCCCCGTTCTTGCGCGGGTTTCCTCAAGGGACATGCGGTTAGGTTTATTGCATATTCATATTTATATTCATATTCATACAAAGATAAATCTCAGGTATTAAATGTTAAAATAACATTGCAAAAGTAAGTAGCGGAGCACAAAAACAGACATCTATACAGTAGTCACACATTTGATTCCCTCCTAGTCATCTGCTTTGTTTCTCTTTTCACCCTCTCTTTTCACTTTGACATGTCACCCAAACATCCATACTGTGATCTTTGTAAAAGAAAAGCAAGAGACCCAAAAATGAAGAGGGAAGACAAAAGGGATTGAGCATGTGAGAGTGAGTCAAAAGTAATAGACTGGAAGAATCGATTGCGAGGAGCTACACCAGAAAACATAACAGAGGAAGCACGCTCTCCCACACTTTTCCTTCTGGCTTCTTTTTCTGCTTTTATTCTAGTTTGGAGACCACTTGCTTTTCTCTTTTCCCTTGTCTCTTTCACACTTCCTGTCTTTTTTTTGTTTGTGAGCATCAGGGACCAATTAAAGGCAACTATATCTCAGCTGTGAGCCAAACGCTGCACTCCTCCTGTCCGAGCTGAATCTATAATCAAGCTTTGATTTTCAATGTAATCTGGTCTCAGCGTCTTCTGTGATGACCATTAAATCTGAACATGCTAATGCTGCTCCTCACACTCTTCAATGGTGCTGGTACTTACTCTAATAGCAAACCATAAGAACTATGAACTAAAGAAAGAAATTGGGCTTTAATAACTTATGTATTTATAGAGATGTTGGAGAGATGCTCCAGGGAATGTGCGAACACAATGTGGGTGGAGATCTGATTGGAGATGGAACCTCCAGTGATGCATCAGCAGCCATTCTCATTATCACATCTGCCATTGGGAATAGGTCATGACTTGCTCTTTAGAATGTTTAAACCTTCTATATAACATATTTAAGTGTAAATCAGTTACTATGATTAGAAGAAAGGGCCATATCTTTATGTGTTGTGTTTTTTCTTAAGTCCATTGTTGATATCCATATTAGTAGGAAGGAGAAAACCCCTGACAAAATAAATGAAAGAAAATAACTGGCAAAGTGTGAAATCAGGCATTCTATAGAATGTTTAAGCAATGTAAATATCCCCTTTACTGATAGAGTAGATTATGTTGCTTAGGCATTCTATAGAATGCTGTATATAACCTTATTTTGTCACCAAACCACTTCTGTCGTTAAATTCTGTTATAATTAGGCAAATCTGAACAATTTACTGCTGCTTCCTCAACTGTTACTGCAGCTATCACTCTTATTATTGTATATATTGTATTGATGAACAAAAAAATATTAATAACTAAAATAAACACCATTAAAGCCATCTATGCTTTATTAGGCCTCATGGAATGGAGTGTATCTTGAGCAGTGAGCAAGCATTCATTATGCAACAGAGCCCCATTTTCCCATGTTTCTCCTCTAACGGCAGTTGCAGGAGGTGTGGAAACGCATTCAGTTAGTAGTGTTTTGTAAATTGACATGACATTCATGATCCAAGTATGTGTGGATGAGTTTTGACAATGCTATAGCAGCCTGCCTTTGAACTTTCCCATAACACTCATAACTTTACCTGTTTCTGCACCTCTTTATCTATTTCCCAGGGGTACTGCTGCATTTCTCTCCATCAAACAGCATTTTCAAAGAACGATGTGCCAGTAATGGTGTCTATGTGCGAGCACGCACACAAACACTCTCATGAATACACAAATACACCCACGAAAATGCGTCTCCATCACTTCTCATTTGATCGTTGAAGATTTTGTATTGGTGTCATTCTGTTTTAGCGCGCTCGGCTCCATTTAAGGATAGAATGATGGGTATGAAGAGTGCGTGTGCCCTATTCGTCCTGCTCTTCTTTGCATCTCTTAATTCCACATTACATTAATGGCGTCTTTTTCTTGCTCACTAGTGCAGGGCAATCCAGGGAAGAGAGGCGGCCGGCTAATGAAAAGGTAATGACATGCCGTCCACTGTCATAATGGCCAATTATCTCCCTCTCAGATTCCAGCAACACATAGAGTGTCGAGATCCCACTGTCTGTCTCACCCTGTAGATACTTTAATGAGCACTTAACATTCCTCTTTTTCTCGTTTTGGTCCTCATTCAAGTATTTTTTTTTTGTCATTGCTGGATCTGTTGAGCCTTCTCTGTGAGAAAGTGTGCTTGCGTCGGGATGAGTTAAAAGTGGTGGGCGAGGGATGTAGATAGCACTTGAGATAAAGCACCACTGATTCATTTGAATATATGATGAGCTTGAGCTCATAGTTTGTTGATATTGAGCATCGTAATCAGCCTTGGAGATTTGAGTGGCATGTAAAAAACTTGTTTATTACATGCCACTCTGGAATACCCCAATATCCCTGATTGATTAATGACAGGACTCACCAAATTTTTATTTTTATTACACTGTTGGCATGGCAACGACGTAATTTATGTAATAGCATCTAAGTTTCTGAAGCTGTCGTATTCTATTCCATTACATTCTAATTCACATCCCCAGCTAAGCGACTGTGGCATGTCACAGGGGTGGAGTGAAAACAATCACAAATCTCAGAAGGGTGCTTTATTTAACAAAAAACAATAAACTCAAATCATGCTTTGAGCCTGTAGTGAAGGGAATGCAAATGAAAGTGCAGGCGACTGAGGGGTGTAGCGATGGGATTGACAACCAGTTGATTCAACACAGTGGCACAATGATTATCCTAATTCTTAGGGTTGGCTGCAGCACCTAGCCCAAGTGGCAGTGTAGCATCTGGTTCAAGCTACAAGGTGTTTCACTGTGAAGGGCATGACCTCCCATACTTAGATGACATCCACAGAGCCTTCTTTGGCCAGCTGGGGGATATGGCATCTGTAGGGCCTTTTGTTGATTAAACAATGGGACATGTGAACCTTTGCAAACGTAGCCTGCCAATGATATCACTTCAGAAACACTAATTGTCAGTGATTAGTTGTGAGACTGTGTTGATACTTCACTTGTGTTTTGATTTCCTGTCATGGATCTTAATTTTTTGCTCTATTTGACAATCTTTGTACCTTGCTGAAAGAATGGCCATACAGATGGTTATATTTTTGCGGGAGCTACTGTGTAGGGGTCTCTTTTTACACAGAAGTTATGGCGTACAGGTTTTTAAAGACTCGGTGTAGGGGGTGACGTGTATGTAGAGGCCAAGCCTTAAACTCTGACACAGCCTCAAAATCTACCATGTAGATTGCCAAATTGGGGAATCTCCAAGAAGAATTTAAATGTAATGGCAGCCACTCGCAAGAAAAAGGAAAGATTTTCAGCAAATCAACCAGTTTACCTCTGGACTGAACATTGCGGAAGGAAGATAATCCAAAAATAGCCCTATTTCTTGAGATTTAAGAAATTATTTCACAATAATTTCATGTTTGTGTTATGGGTTCTCACACCACACCACCTCACTGTATACTCAAACAAAATTGTACAGATTGTTTACACTTAGTGACTTCACCAATCAAGCCCTTAATATTCCATCAGCTACAGTTTGGAATCTTGAAGAGATCGAATGATTAAGTTGATGTTCAATAGAATATTTGGAAAACAACCTTCTCCTTCAAATTTAGAACAGATCACTTTAAAAATGCTCTAGGTGGACATCCATTTTTGCAGTCCCCTGCAGCATAACCGGTCTTTTATGAACCCAAGAGAACCTTTGTCAGATCCTGCAGTGGGCTTCCAAATCAGGTTCAAAGCACTGATCCTTGAACAGCCTTGGGATCTAATCATTCTAATTACACAAACTCCTACATTATATCACAACTATTTCTCAGTTGCTTGCCTCATTAGACAAATTTGGCAAAAACTTTTGAGTGTTTTGCTCAGCCAGTAATTAACATCGTGGTGATCATTTGTCTATTTGTGACTAATTGGTTGCTGTGTCCTTAATTTGCAAATTGAATTGGATGAATTATGCATATTAAAACATACAGCCATGCACAGCACCCGACAGTAAATATACAGTACTTTACTATGGTCTCCCTGTGGGGTAGCAAGTCAACCCTGCTTATATCTTATCTTGCCGATAGAAGCACACCCAAGTAAATATTAGCATTTTCCCAAACACACCACAGTTACGATGCCTCCAGGTTTATAGATAGCTGCTTATAAATTTAAATTCTGAGAAGCGAAAAACAGAGCAGATGAAGATTGCTGCTCTCAATCACAATGTGCGTGCTGTGTGTCCTTGAATATATATGTATGTCTGTGTGAGTTAAGGGAAGTAGATGTCTACACATGGGCCTGCTGGTAAACCGCTGTTTTTATGGTGTTTTCCTCCCAATGCAAACCAAGCCCCCCAGCTGTTGCTCTGTTATTACACTGCAGCATCTTCATAGACACCAGTAAACAATAAAAAAAAACACATCATGCCATTAAAACACATCTAAAACTGACTAATAGTGGGAATTACAAGGCACATCTGGATGGATAAAATAACAGCACCTACAAAACCATGCATAATGCGACATTTAAAGCATGTAGATGGAGGAGAGTTAAAGAGTTTTTAATCCCTCAGCCGTTCTAAAGATCTGGGGATAGCGCTTTTAGCTTAGCTTAGCATATATCATTGAAACCGATCATAGAACTAGTAGCATTTCAGTTCAAAATGAACAAAGACTGTCCATTTAATGTCGATTAAATGCAACCTTTTAGAGTTTAATTCTGTTATAAGATCGAATCTGTTGAACTATTCAATCTATTTATTACTTGATGATTGTTTCATTTTTATTGTATTGTATGTTATAGTAGTTATTTA
The DNA here is from genome assembly GCA_007224835.1 of Danionella cerebrum. NCBI lineage: Eukaryota > Metazoa > Chordata > Actinopteri > Cypriniformes > Danionidae > Danionella > Danionella cerebrum. Next base: position 260,556 of record SRMA01027019.1, read on the forward strand.
TTTCTTGTTTTTTTGCATCGATAATGATGTTCTTTAATATCTCACATTTAAGATCCCTGTATGAGGAATTACATTTTTCCATACTAAATTTTGCTGAAGGTACAATAAAACCGACTTTATTTGTATTTTAGTAATGACACGACTCGTCTTGTTATGGCTTGGTATTGTTCCACCGACTTCCAGTACTGGCTCTGAGTGGATTTTTTCTAAGATAAAACAATCACACAACTGAGCTCAGACAACAGTGAACAAAGCAGATTGTTGATGAAGGGGTATATTTTCTACTGTATACATGGTTGCTGTATTTGCTCAAACGTTTTGTTTCTGACCAATCTGACCAATCAGCAAGAAGTTGTCACACGTTTCTTTCCAATTACGTTGACCTGATAAGCTGAGTCAAACTCTGCCATGACGAAACATGTAAGTTCTACAGTAAATCACATTCTACTATGAAGTTTCCCATAAATGCTGTAGAATCAAGCTCTGTCGATCAGATCTTTGTATCTTGGCTTATGTGGTTGTTTGGGACACTTGACATATTTCATTGTGAATTCAAACCAAATATATTATGCTCCGACAAAATAATCAATGAAGTTTGGAGGTTCAACATTTCTCAAGCTCACCCTAGATATTGTATGCAAACGGGTCTAAGGAGGCATATCCCTACATCTGCTGTAAAATACCATTTCACCATTTCATTTTCCATCTGTCTTAATAAATATACAAGTATATTTACGTGGTTCTGCGGGGACCTATCGACCACACTTTGGGCAAAAGGAAGAGTACATTCTGGACAGGTCACCAGTCCATCAGAGGGCAACACACCTCTGATTCCTAAGAGAAATTTAGAGTATTCAAATAACCTGATGCATGTTGTTGGTCCTCACAGAAAGGTCACCGGTTGGCATCAAACCACTGCGTCACTGTGCTGCCCCACTGTAGAAATCAATTGAAATCAGTTATAGGCCAAGCTATGCTATAAAAGTGGCAGAATATATAAAACATGGTAAAACGAGATGGAGAATAAGCCTCTTACAAAAAGTGAAGCATTGAACTGAAGAATAATAATCACTTGAGTCTGTAAAACCAAACAGATACAAGGTTTGATTACATCTGAACACCTGTAGATCCAGCTTTAATAAATCTTGTTGATTGCAGACAGGAGAACATATATCAGTGTCCGTGATCCCCTTGTGCGGTGGGTATAGCTCATATGAATCCATCCTGTCTGCACAGAGTCTGTGAAAACTCTCTGATTTTAAAAGAAGCTTCCTCAGCTGCAGAGAAGTCAATACTGCCCATAGCTTGTCTCATTCCGCGTCACGCCGAAGCAATTTACAGAATCAATTTAAATGTCAGAGGCACACAGCATGGCCAGAACCACTCCGGTAATGTCATTAGGATCGAGTGAGTTACCGCAGAGAATCTCTCTAGTAAGGAAGGTGAGGAACGTGACCCGTCTTCAGGTGTCTGGTAAGACTGTCATGCTTTGTTTCCTTTTATCTACCTGTTTTTTTAGGCTGGAAGGAGAGGTCAGTAAGTTGTTTAGAGGTAAGTTTGGCATGGCACTTGCAAGATTGGGTTGGATGGCCTTTGGTACGTTGTAAAGTGAGCATTATTGTGTTACTGCTTTTAGAAGAATGCCTGGCATTCTTGTCTTACGGCAAGAGTTGATGTGGTTGGATTATTACTGAATGGGCATTTGTTTGGTTGCACTATATCTTTCCCTTTGCTTTGATTGATTGTCGTTTTCCTCATTTGTTATTTACTTTCCCAGCTTAGAGGCTTGTTACCTTTTGGGCACAGGGAAATTCATTGTTATTTCAACATTACTGGCGTCAAAATTGTGGTTCATTGTAAACCCCAACCCAGTGTTAAAAGTAGCCCCTTGGGAGTTGAATTAACTCTACACTCAGTGTTAAACTGAATGAGATGCTAATTAAACCAACAATGTATTACATTTAAACTATGGTCCTATTTGTATAGATCCATACCTTTATACCAGTAGTGTTCATTTGATTGTTTTTTGTTTTATTTAATGCAAATGTAAATAGCTCTTGATACAATACAAAGATTCCCATTTCTGGAATGCTGTTGCTCCTGCTTGACTCCATTTAGTTCAACACTTATGAACAAAACTAACCTCTTTATTGTGGACTCCCACGGGGCTCAATTTTGAGGCCCATAATATTCTTTCTTTACTTCAGCCACCTTGATCAATTTAGTTTTTCTTGCATCGTTTATCGTTTTTATGCAAATATGTACCAATTAAAAGGGATATCTGTAATCAAATGGTCCTCTTAGTCAATTCAAGATGTCAGAGGCTCATTCTTACAGAACTTATTTTAAATGGGGAAATGGGGTTTTTATTGTTTGGTTACCTGGACCTTGCCTTGCTCAGAGACTATTGAAGATCTAAAATAGTCTTGCAGGCTCTAGTTCCATCTGGACCTCAATTAGTACGATTAGGTATGGACTCAAGGATTAACGTAGGACATTCAGAAAGTGAATCACCAGTGATTTGAAATTGGTATAAAATCTTTGTGAAATGTCAATTACGACTTTTATTTAACCCTTTCAAAGGAAATGTGGTATATACTTTTATATCTCCCTTATTGGGCTAATCCAGAATTCTGCAGCACAACTGTTGGCAGCATATTATACAAGACTTGCTTCTTTCCGTTGGGCACTGATTCCTTTTAGGGTATCTGCCCCCCAGATCAACATACTCCTTGAGGTCAGAGAGTCTGTGTGTTCTAAGGCTTAAAACAAGAGATGAGGCAAAGGTAGGCTTTCAAGACGACCTCCAACTCCCGGCAGCATCCATAAGGTAGCTTTTTCTCATTCTAGAGAAGATAACAACAACGACAAGTCCTGGGCCTGCTGATGTCTGGATTTAATGGAGCATAAAAGGTTGTTTAATAATATAGAAACGTTTCTTGCTCTATAAAGCATGGTGCATGGATTCCCCTCACATCCCAATGCCTCAAAGAACAGCTCGCCTTTACGCTTTGCGTCATAGGCTAATTATAATCAAGAGTGAACTTTGGGTGGTAAAGGTATCTCTTTGTGTATGGTTCGATAAAATGATGTCTCTGCATATCATTTCCATATTGCCCTATGTTTATTCAGGTTCATTCAAATTAAGCCACTTGGTGCATAAAACTTGAGAATGTCTAAAACAAGTTTGGATGTTTCTAACCATACCTTGATTTTTTTTTAACCACGTCTCACTCTTTCTTCTTTTCCCTCCATACTTCCCTATTCTCTCCTGGCAGCTCCACATTAACCTCTGTTGTGCTTCTGGAATGAGTGATGGGAATTGTGGAAGTGCCATAGCTCTCTGAGATTCGGAGGTGTTCTGCCCTGAATCCTTAGCTCCTATGTTCAGAGATGAAGCCTCCGAATGTTGAAGAGACCTTTGATATTCTGGGGTCTATCCCCAGGTAGATTGCTTGCCATGTCAGACACCTTGAAGTTTTGGAGAGGGGTATTATGAAAATAAGCCAAATATGGTGAGACTGGAATGTGTGCCAGTTTAAAGGTTTTTCTCAAACATGTTCAATCATGGTTTTCTCACAGTTGCTCCTTACAAACTGGGACCTGGATCTTATAAGTGACTTGAAAGGCTTAGAAGATTCCTTTTCATATTGTGTCGATTTAATTCAAATTCTGGTCCTCTTACACTTCCTTTTTACACAGTGGGCTTTGGAGTCAGTAGGGCGCCTCAGCTGATTCCTATTCTTATCATGTCATTTCAACTTCCTGTTAGGTCAATCTAGCTGAATTCCACTCTTGTGGATTGAAACGATATTAGGTAATATTAAGTACATTTCTTTACTCTGTGATTTGTTCAACCTGTAGAGTTGCGGCTTCCAAAACCAAGCTATCTGAATGAAATGGAGAAAGGGGGTGTTTCTCTAGTTGTACTTCACATTGTATACTGATGAAACGGTAATTAGTAAGTGTCTGATTACAGCCTGATTAGCGTTGTAGGGCTGGCGAACAGCTCTTGTGTAGAGGGCTTTAAGGTCTTTGGGTAAGGCCTTTGGTAATTGATGGAGTCTTTGTAGTGTAATACTTTAATCTGTGTCAGCTTGTTTCTAGCTCTCATCAGGGTGTGTTTTAGCCAGTTAGCTCTGACTGATCTCGCAGCACGCTAACCTGAAATTGATCTCACAAGCTGTGCATCATTCATATTTCTTACAAGTTGTCAAAGCAGTTGCATCCAGAGGAACATGACTCAGCAACAAGACCATTAGGTTATTGTTCAGAAGCTTATGGCGTTTTGTTGTAAATATTTCAAAATAGACTGGGAATGAATGCTTTATCAAATTTATTTATTTAGATGCTTATAGATTCCTGGACTATTGTGGACAAGCCACAGACATCTTTTAACATTGACTTTGTTTATTTTATTTGCTCTTTGGGAGGTTTGTTTCTATATTGTATTCAAGACCTTTTTCCAAAGGTTGATTTAGAACCATGTTGTACCACAGGCAGTAGTTTTCAAAAGCTTGCCTCAAGCATATTGGGAAAAACTCTTTTGGAGGAGTTCAGTTCATATTTGGTCAAGGTCTGTTTAGTACTTTATCCAAATGCAAGGCTTTCTTCATGTATTATTGATTGCGATAACTCTTGCAAAGCAAATCCACTGTTTCTCCAAAAGCTTTGGCTAATTTCAATTCGGTTTCATTGTTTTTATCCTTGGTGAAGTTTTCTTTTGTATGTGTCTTGAATGAGAGACATATTTGAGTAGATAACAGAAAATATTGGTTACAGATAAAAGAAATAAAGAAAAGTCACTTTGTGATTCACTGTGGCCTTCCTTCAACTCACTTCACTGCAAAAAAAAAGACCTATAAAATGACTTTATTTAAAACCCTGGCTTTTCAGAAGGGTTCTCTTTGTCTGGGTCAAGGAAATATTGATGTAATGATGCTCTGTGCCTGAAGATGGCATTAGCGGTACAACAGATGCACTCTGCACAACACGAAGAAATGAGAAAGAAGAATACTACAGCCGAGAAGAATACAACAAAAAAAATCCTGGTGTTGAAAAAAAAATTGGAAAAAAGTGACGATTCCCTGTGCGCTATGATAATGTGGGATGAGCGCCACAGAGTGCTCGAAATAGTCATCAGAAGAGCCAGGTATCAAATACTCGTTCTCTTTGTGAAAAAAGGATCTGATATGGCAAACCGGAATTCGGTCAGATGGTTGACATCCCGTTGGCGCGCGTGGTTTTCAATATTGTTATATTTTTCAGTGTTCCTATCTCTTAAGATGATGAAAGTGCAGGTTGGAGACTTTAGGTCCTGGAGTGCTTGATCTGTGGTCAATAGTTTGGTTGTGTTTTTACTGGGAAACTCTGTTTGAAGCTATCGGTTTCAGAACTGAGATCCCCTTTTACCAGACAGTCAAATGGAATCCCATGAAACGATGCAAAAGTTTCTGCCTGTGCGTTTCCAGATTCTGCTTTGACAGAAATGACTTCTTGATCTACCAAATTAGAGAGGTCGGATGCTTGAGTTTTTGGATGACTCAATATGAAGCAAATGTGCAATTTTGGGAATGTCAGTATTGATGTAAAATGGATTAAAGAGCACCCTGGAATATTTTAGATGAGGGAATTCTTTTTCAAACAACACTGTTTTGTGGGCGGGCTCAAAATGGACGCAGAAACATATACATTCTGCATTGTTCAAGAGTAGCGTCACATACCTTTATTCTAAAGTCTCCAAATCCAGTTCAGCTGGAACTCTGGCTTCAGGTTGATTTTCTGAACTAGTGACTTCTCCATAGCTGATCGATCCAGTCCGGCCTGGGGGCCAAATGTGGCCTATATCCAAATTTCCATGGATTCCTATTTATTCAAAATCAAAGTGAAATCAACTTAATGCATGAAAAGAAACTTGAGATTACCTCAAAACAAGTTTTATTCTTTCTTCTTTTCCCTCTATTTTTCCCTATTCTCTCCTGGCAGCTCTGGAATAACCTCTGCAGTGCTTCTGGAATGAGTGATGGGAATTGTGGAAGAGCCCGTACTCTTCCACAGTCCTGAATCCTTAGCTCCTACATTCAGAGACGAAGCCTCCGAGTGTTGAAGAGACCTTTGATCTTCTGGGGTCTCTCCCCAGGTAGATTGCTTGCCATGTCAGACACCTTGAAGTTTTGGAGAGTGGCATTATGAAAATTAGGTAAATGGTTGATGGCAGCGAATGTCAAGGTGCAACATGGGCCAAACTCTCACTGTCTCACGGTTTTATGAAAAAGAAAAGTGGAAATTTGTGCTTTTTTTTCAATGTTGTACAAACAGTGTCGTTGTTGTTTTTTAGATAGTAAAATAAATTTAAATCAGAAGATACTAACTATGACAAGATAACTGGCAACAAATAACGTGAGAAACTGGTTTTTAAAGGAAGGTGAAATAAAATGAATGAGTTCTAATTATTTGCTAATTTTAACTATCAACTGGCGACATGCTTTGGATTTAGAAGTTACCAAAATGTATTTTTTGTTTCATAAGAGTTCATTTTAATGCAAACTTATGATGGTCCCTTCATCTCTTCTGGGTCTCTTTGTACAATATTGTTTTAAATGGTCATTTCTAATGGTAACTTTAACAAACAAATAAATAAAAAACTGCTGAAATCCCCCATTGCTATGTTTACTTAAAACTTAAACCATCTATTTAAACATCCTATTTTTATCCAGAGTTATTTAGATAAGTTAGTAAAATTTAGTAACCTCGCAAAAATGTCAATCTTCAAATGTTGACTGACAATTTACTTTGAAATGTCAAAATGTTGGAGCCCAAATGACCATCTTTGTCATTACTATATTATTTTATTTAGTTAAAATTAATTTTAAATATTATATTTTTTGGATTATCATGAAATAGTAAATATAGAAGATAAATTTTCATCATGCCGGGCTTCACCTCCTCAAGGCATATTTCTTCTTACCCTGGCCTCATGAAGTGTCTTTATTTGCGACAGTTGTCTTTGCTCAAAGTTTGGTTTTAGGGAAGAAAGTGATGATCATTCTAGTTGACGGCTCAGTTTGGTAACCTTTAAGAACAGCCTAAGAATAAATGTACTGATAAACACTTTGTGATGGGTCGCTGCTTGTTTTACCTTGAATCCCAGACAAGCCTGCAGCAGAGAAAGGTCAGCATCCTTCCATGCTGCGCTAATTACTCAGCTCATTCGCAGACAGGGCTGTCTGTCTCTGAACTCCTCAAGACCAGGGGTTCTGATTGTGATGGTATCTGTCATGAGGTCTTTGTTCTTGGTTTGTTTGAACTCAGCAAGGGAATGCGTACTAATAGATTCCATTACAAACTATTGCACTAATAAAACTACATCAATACTACCTTATCTTAAAAAAATACATTTTAAAAAATTTTCACTACTACCATTCCTTAGGTTGCCACCATTCTTTGAATGTCAGAATGTCTTCATTATAAAAAAAAATGGAAATGAACAATGATTGTGTTAGGCAAAACTACAAACACAGAGAGTTGAACTAAACTAATGGGTTTAGAGCATTGGCCCACAAAGACATTAGTAATATATGTATATACATTTCAGGAGATTTTGTTTGTTGCAGGTTCGCATCTAAAGCTGTTGATTTTGTGGATTGTCATGGAACTAAGTTTTTATGAGATTTTAGGATGGCAAATGACAAAACAGATTCCAGTTTGAGAAATTGTAATGGTTTATTCTTCTCTCAAGCCTTGGTACACACATAAAAGAACCCAGCATTGGTGAAACTCATAATAAACTTGTTAAACAGTATTTCAAGTAGGTTACAGTAGATTTCATTGGATGTTATTTTATATAAATTTGTCACTTTTTTGACATTGTCAACCTAAACCTTCAGTTTCCACCACAGATTTCTGTTCAGAATAGGTCTTTCAAATACACAAAAACATGCAACTTTTTTTTCCAATTGAGAAAACCCTGTTTTTATGCTTTATGACAAAAATCGAAAGTGCTAAAAAAATAAATAATGAATTCTCCCCCAAAAAGCAAAAAAAATGGTCAAAACATGAAAATCTAATCTTTCATAAACCTTAGACACTGTTCCAAGCACCATTGTGCTTTTTTGTGGCAGAAAAACACAAGCCATATCACAGATCTTGTATTTCCAAGGGTTGATATTTTTCTAAAAGTTATTTAGAATAAAGAAACTATTTTCATCACTACATGGCACCGATTTGGGCTCTGTTAAATTTAACTGGAATTATCTTTTTGAAACCTAGAAATTATATTTTAAATCTGGGTTAAAACAATAGCTGGGTTTGACTTAATTCAAAATAGCCGCTGTAATTGCCAAAGACTTCTAAGGGTAAAAAAAATAATAATCCATGTCACCCCAAAAATACACCATTTCATTGTTGGGGCAAATGCTAATTAATTGTATTTATTTACCATTATCACCATATAGAATATATATTTTTGGCATTTTTTTAGTGTTTAGGGCCACGGGCTGTTGGCTGTGGGTTGTTGAATACGCTAGTGTTTATTAATTCTTTATCCCTTTCCTGATATAATATTATCACCCCAGACACAATATTTCACACATTGTAACCACTTCACTTCCAACTGACCAAAGCGTTTAGTGTTAGAACATATTAAATGAGTAATTCCATTTAAAACCCACAAATGATTGTGTGTGTTTCAGTACTGATAGATTATCATAAGCACTGCATCACTCTTTCCTCATCCAACCCACTCTGTCCTTCTTGTGGTCATTCCTTGAACCACCATATTGATTTCCATCCACTGTTACACCCTCCAGTGTCAGGTACAGGGCTGAGATGTTGTTATTTTTATGTAGAGATCGATGGTCTCTCATCATACCCAAGCTTTTATTTATTTTGCAACTCTAATCTGTGCGTTTAGCTTTATACAGATACTTTGGGTGAAATGGAAACTTGTTCTTTTCTGTGCTTTCACTCATTTCATTGCATATTTTCCTAAGTATTGTTTGTATGGGACTGAATTGGGTCAGAGAATAGTCTGTCTTTGTGTATAAAACAACAAAAGACCATTGTATCATTGTATCATCTGTTATCTTTTGTTTGGAAGAAACAAGAAGTTTAAAGTAGGTCATTTAAATGTTTTGTCTTTCCATGTAATATTATGAGATATTTGACGAGAAACTTTGCAAAAGAATCAATTTGCATTTTTAATGGCTTCTTTTTTTGTGTGAAGCCTGGGCTTATTAAAAAAGCAATCACTATGCAAAGACTACAGGAATATGAGGAGGCGGAATTGGAAAACATTATCAAAAATCAGTGTTGGCTGGAGGTTCTGAAGGTTGAAGCCAAAATGTCACTGCTTGATCTACTCCTGGAGTTTATTGCATTGACATCGCTCCACGTGCCACCCCTGACCTCCACCTTAAGCACACCTACCCGTTCGTTCTTTCTTCCACTTGCCTTTGGTTAGAATTGAGCCCGGAGGCCTTTCTGAATTTCACTTTTCTTCAGTATTAACAGCACTTCTGCCTCCCTACTCTTTCTCCCATTCCCCTGTAGGTTTCTCATCCTCTTCATTCTTTTCCGCCTGCACATGGGCCACAGAGCATCTTTGTTTATTTCACGTACTCACATCCATGCACCCGGTATTTTCCATCTTGAAGCCCTCATGATCAATGAATGTAGGATGTAAAGGAGGAAATTGGAAAAAAGTCAACTCTCAAATATTTTTATAGAAGCCCCGGTGGAGGTCTAGACTTAAATGTGAAAATGTAATATTATGTTTAAAAAGTCAAATGTTCAATTAGCCAATGTGAAATCAGACGGCTTTTCTACTTCACTGGGGGCGGTCTTCAACAGGGGTCTTCAACCATTTCCCTCAGCCCTTATTTTTTAAGGGGAAGAAATTGAGAGAAAATTAAAGCTGTATAATACAGTGTTAAGTAAACTTTTTTGCTAAACATTTGTTTAAAATACTAAATAAAACAAAGGCTTGGTGGAAACCTAACATTCATGAAAGCGGGAAATCAAAACTAGTTTTGAAGGTATAAAAGGTAACTGTGTAAAATGTCACCAACTATGGCTTATGTTTTACAAAATCAGATCATGTAGAGCCAGTGTATACAATGCAATCAAGTAAATTAATGAATAATGAAGTGTGGTGTTAAATTAGTTGCTGAGAAAACACTTTATTTTGGCAGGTGATGTTTTTCTCAGTGGCTGCCGATAGTTGTTACACCAAATAAAAGCTGTAAAAAGCTACTGGTGTCGTTGTTTCTGAGAAGAAGACACCCCAGCTACAGCAAATGTAACATTTCCACTCTTGTCGATGAACAAAATATTTAGTTCAGCTTACATATTATCTGCTACATATTTATTCATTTATAAATCTTACTTAATCCTGATTAATATCAAGCACCTTAAATACTCTGTTAAAATTGGCCTGCATAGTGTCACAAGGAATATCTTCTCCATAAACAAACATGTTCTTTGTGCATCTTTAGTGGTTCAGTTCAGGAAGTACATGGCCACAGGTATTCCCCTCTTTATACCCAGCAAAGCTCTGAATATGTGTCTTCTGGATAATGTCTGGATAGATGTAATTCCACACAATGAGATCCATTAAACTAATCACTTCCCCCAGATTTCAAATTTGTGTAACTTTTTTTTTTGTTCAATTCTTTTTAAAATAGTTATTTAAACCGGGAGGAACCTGTCTTTTGTCTTCTGTGCACTTTACGGAATCGGATATAAAATAAAATATTCCAAGGGAATTGCTTTGAGGTAAAAATGGAAACTAGTGAAGTTGGAAATCAAGCTGGCAGCAGCAAAAAAATATATTTTTTTTAGTTTAAATTGATTTAAAATTGTCTTTGCTGTCTTTTTTTCTGTTGTTGACACAACTGTTGCCAGAAGTCTGCGCAATAGAGACGGCAATAAATGTAACTCTGAAAATGCAGCATGCATTTCAACACACAACACATTCCCCTGCTCTAGTTCTCCTCAGGGCTACAGTGTTAACAGGTTGGAAAAGTGAGCCTATAAACGGCCGACTTGGTGCTGTTTTGCACAGTAAGTCATCAAACATTACCTTTAAACTTCTCACCAATTTATGTTTGTTAGAACAGTCAGAGATCAGGAACTCTTCCATCTGTTTGGTTTTGTTAAAAACGAAAAACCCTACAGAAACTGACATCGAATTTCAGCTAATTCACAGCATCTTTACTCTCTCCTTTGTGTCCAGTCCAAAATTCCCCATCTGCACAGTTTTAACTCCGTCTACTGGAAGGATTTCAGCGTATAATGACATGAAGCGGAGGAATCGAAAACAATTATTGAAAGAACAGTGAGAATGATTGCTGTCGGCACTGAGGATTCCACTGAATGCATTTCTAGCATGATCTGTCCCGTAACTCAGTGATCTAACTGCACAAATTACCACCATCAGGGATGTGATTATTGCACGACGACCACAAATGTTTATTGTGATTGCGGTACATCAGGTTTACCAAGAATAACAACCAAACAGTTTTAAAGCAACAACAACTAAAAAATTACATTGCAGCACAAGAGAATAAAGTCTGCCAGAGCATACTTAAACATTTGTACCTGGTATAACCTTTATATATATATATATATATATATATATAATTTTAACAATATATATGGAGTTATGTCAATACTTACTAGAGAAAATTGCAACAAAACACAATCAAATAGCAATGGTTTTTCTCATCACACATTTTTTGCAAAACAGAATTTTTTCCTAGCTGTATTCCTGTAAAAAAAGTTGCTCAAGAATTGTGAATTGTGTTTTCATTGCTTAGTTTTTGAGATACTCTCAGATTTCTAAAACAAACAAAAAAAAAATTAAATCATGGATGTTGTGCAGAATTTGAGGAAAACAAGTCCCTTGCTATACAAAGCTACTTACAATTAAAAGAATGAACACATGCACACTTTTGGTTTCCCTGGGCTTTGAAACCACAATCTCACAACCTTTGAGGCTGAGCCACAAGAAAGTTTATATTTACTGTTACCAACAGTTTTTTTTTTAAGAAACATATGATTTTAGATGGTTCTGGATCAGGTAATAGATACAAACACCTGCAGTCTTGACCTTTCATTGTTCCTTTTCAGGGTCTTAGGGTCCTTCTGCGCACTTTGGGCTAAAGGCAGGAGTATAACCTGAACAGGTCGCCAGTCTATTGAGATTCTGCTTCGTAATATTTTAATTGCGTACACATTTTAATGAAATTATTGCTAGTTATATGTTAAATGAGTCTAACTCCGCTGGTTTCATATGCAAAAAGAATTATTGCTTTATTGTATGTGGTTGCAGATTTAGCAGCCTTTAGAACATGTTGTTTTTTTTATGGAAACAACTTCCAATTCACAGATTTAGATTTATTAGTTTTTGTTTTGAGGTGTATTGAAAATAGGTTTAAAAGTACTCCATAGCCACAGTTTAAAGCTGTAAAATAGCACACAATATCTGATAAATCAGCATTCTCTTGTAAATTTCGGGAAGGGGTTGTTTTGTTCTGCCCATGTTTTATTGGTTATTGTCCTGTAATAGTAGAATTATATTCTGATGGCTAACAGTATAAGTGTGCTCTTGATTTTTTTTACGCTGAATGATTAGAAGAAATAATGCTATCAGCGTTACAGGGTTAAAGATATGTCATATGCATTTGAAATAAGAGCATCCGCAATATCTGTGAAAGACACATTTCCTATTGCTCTCATTGACACTTTTTCAGGCAACTCTTTCACTTATACCTTAAACTGACAGATTTCATCCGATCTCACTTGCTCTTTTTGCACCTTTTTCACAACATCCATTCCTCTCGCTTTTTCTTGCATTCCCCTTGAGGTGTTTTGATTTTTCTCTGACAGATTTTTCTTACTCTCCTGATTTAATAACAGTTTCATCTTTTCCTGTCTGTTGTCTTACATGCATCACTTTCTGGATTGTTTTATTCAACATCCAAAAGTGTTTGGTCTCTCCATTCCACAGTATATGGATAATAACGGCTCCCTGACTGTTTGAGACAAATATTAAAAGATTATTACAGAAAAAACATTGTCTTCTCCTGTCCCATTAGCATAGGCCTGCTCTGAGTATCAGAAGTGATGAATCATTTGTGATGTAATATTATCTCATGTTATAGGGCTATTCTCAGAGGAAACCATAAGGAAGACAACACGGAGAGAAATATGCGCGCACACATTCACCGAGCGTGTCCTAAATCCTTTTAAAATGATAGTGTGTTTATATATTGATGCGGTTATTCATTTATTTACATACATTTTTCCACTCTTCTGCACAGTAACTTGTGAGAACAGTGGATTCAAACTGTAAACCCTTCAAACGCTGTGTGGTAAGCTTCTCAATGTTCAAATTTTCTGTTTTTTATGAAAACATTAAATACAACCTCGTGTTGAATCTAACAATTACAAGATAATTGGTTCTGAAGTATGAATCCTTTGAAATGAGACAACTGAATATAAACTGTTGAAATTATTTGGTTTTGTTTAATTTAGAACAAACGCAGCAAATGTCACTTAAAAATTCAAATGTGCTTTAGAAGTGATTGGAAAGCATTAGAGAATTACTGTTGCTTGGTGACAGAGCAAATTACTTCATAGAAAACATAAACTAGACAAAACAGAATAGTCAGAAGCAGCATTTTGATATTTACCATATAGACTCAGGTTCTAATAGTGGATTTTCATTATAGTTTACTTTTTTTTGTTTGTTTGTTTTTAGAGAATGCCTGAAGTTTTTCGGTTCGGGTGCAAAAAAAAAAGTTAAGTATTGGGTCTGAATTTAGAGCAAAACAAATGGAGACGCACCCAAAAACAGGGGCAGCTTCTTGTGTATAGTAATAATGTGTTAGAGGCATCTTTAAATATAATCTGCACTAGTCAAATAATAGTTGTAGATATCTGTAATTGAACTTATGACTGGTTACAGTACAGAATTAAATATTACATTGGCTTGCCATGCTAGGGAGCTACTTAAACGAGGTACCAGATGAAAATACTCAGTATTAGCGTCCCTATGCAAGCTCTGAAAATGAGATTTGTGGCATTTTCCTTTTATGTTGTGGCCTGTCACCAGCACTTTACACTCACTTTTGTTCATTTCACTGTTGTAATCAAAGAAGTCCCATATAGGGCTCTACTGCTTTCTTCCAACTTTTGAATTAAGCTCAATGGAGAAATAAGGTTAATATTTCAAAATCAACAAAGGATAAGGTCCTGAAAAATTACCTTGGACTCATTTGAGATATAAGTTAGCTTTGTTTGTGTCTTTGCAAAATCCTTGGTGCTCTTTGTGAAGAGAACTCTATTGAACCCTATTGATCCCAATTCATTGGCTTTGATGGATGAGGGCTATTCAAAAGAGCTCTCTAACCAGGTGGAGCAAGGCTTCTTCAGATAACCTGGTGCTTCCTATTGTAGTCTTTACAATTGTGCAAATACAAATGAAGTAAGATCAGTCTCAAGGCTTTAATAAAAGTTTAACAAGTCAATCCTTCAAGTTGATGTGTAAGCATAAGGGAAGATGTGAAAATCTTTAGATTTGGCTCTGCCTTATAATTCGGTGAGCTTTATAGTATGGAAAATACGCTAACAGAAAAGCATATTATGATGTTTTTGCAAGTTAACCCTTAGAAGTCCTGTTTGGAATTAAGTAGGAATGACACAGTTATTGTTTTATTTCAGCTATTGAATAATGTGGGTTTCAAAAAAGTTATTAGTTTTGATATTTTGGGTTTTAAGCAAACATTACAAGAGTTATGACACATAATATGCTAGGAAAAAAATTACAGGCCTCAAATTGGTGCCATCTAGTGGTGATAACCTCATCACAGGATAACCCTTGAAACAACAACACCTGTGATGTAGCTTTTGTTATGCAAAGTTCTGGCAGAAAAAAAGTACAATGAAACAAAACGTGTTTGGAGCAGCGTATAAGGTTGAGTAGATGTCACCTGATGTTTATTCATTTTTTTTTAAACAATTTTATCATAGTTTTGACTTTTTTTTTGCTTTTTGGACGATTTCAGAATTTTTATTTTGTCTCAACACTTTATTTTTGTTGTTAAACATTAGAAAATTGTAAATTTTGCAATAAAAAGACGATTAACTACTCTCAATTGCAATTTCAGTATGGTTTTGGAGCACAGTGGCGCAGTGGGTAGCACTGTGGCCTTCCAGGTAGAAGGTTGTCGGTTCGAGGCTCGCCGGTGACCTTCCTGGAAGGAGTTTGCATGTTCTCCCTGTGCTTGCGTGGGTTTCCTCCGGGTGCTCCGGTTTCCCCCACAATCCCCAAAAACATGCGGTTAGGTTTATTGAATAAGCTAAATTCCCCTTAGGTGTGCATGTGTGTGTGTGTGTGTGTGTATGTTGCCCTGTGATGGACTGGCGAACTGTCCAGGGTGTACCCCCGCCTCTCGCCCAATGTGTGCCGGATATAGGCACCGGCAGACCCCCGTGACCCCGAAAGGGAATAAGCGGGAATGAAAATGAATGAATGAATGAGTATGGTTTTGGAATTAAAAAAAACTGAGGTTGTACTAGAAAAAAGGAAATCAAGCATTGCTAAAGATAATTCATTGTTTTAAAGAAAATATTGTAAAGTACTAAACACGCCTGAGACTTCTGAGGGTCTTTGTTACTATGCTTTTAAATTGTGATGTGTTGTAATTCAGTGGAATTGCTTTCGACTAGTGGTCAGCAGTGGAAAGGCTGTTGGATCTAAGCTGTTTTGTCTAAAATTTCATTAGATGGTCTTGAGAAATACATATCTAGATTGGTATATTAGAAAAGAGTGCTTGAAAAAGTCATTCCTGATTTGCTACAGCCTTATTCTGTTAGCGCAGCTTTGAAATAAACACTAACAACTCTCTTTCTATTTTTACAAAGTAGTTTCTTAGTTACTTAATTCTGCATTTACTTATTTCATTAGTTCTTTTGTTCCTTTCATTACCTAAATTATACCCATTTCCAGACTGTTTTGATTAAAGCGTCAGATGAATGATTAAATGTCAAGTTACTTACAGCATGCTTTTCTTGTCTTTCAGCGCAACGTGAATATGACATCCATTATCTGAGCTAATGTTTTTTCCATTATCACATCTGCAAACTTGAGCAAAAAGGCATTAAAGTCTCTGCAGCAGCTCTGACAAACTAAACGCTTTTCTAAATTTAAAACGGGAGACCACTCTTTAATCACCACAAGCTAAATTATGTAGTTTATTCTCGTGTGTTTAGTTGTATCTGCTGCACAAGTCTGAAGTAAACGGTTTGAGTTTACAATGAGCTGCAGCTTGAGTTGAAACAGGATTAACTGTAATCTCTATAAAAATATCTATGTTTGGTTCCCTTCACAATGATTTAATGCCTTATTTAGTTGTAAATGGGGCTCACAAGCTCATCTAGTCTCTGCAATGCAGCCTTTCCAATTTTCCATGTCTAAAGTAACTTAAGGCGGTGCATTTACTTACGCAGATGAAAGATTTTTTTTATCCATCGATCGCTGCTTTTCATCTTTGTTTGTAAAGCAAAGTCAATAATCCACTCTCCTTGGAACATTATTACATCATTACCACACTTCGGTTCATTTTCAACTCCCTAAATTTCTTCCAGGCATTGCTTGGGTTTAATTGTATGTCAAGTCTTTTGAACTTCAAGGTGCCTTTGGGGGTCTCTTACACATCAACCTTAAGCTAGGTCTATGAATCATTGGGTTTTCATAAAAGATAGCTTTCGGCCCTCAGGGAGGCCAAACTTTTAAAGGTGCATTTAACTTTGGAGGACTTTCCGGAGGCTGGCTTCCACGTTTGCCATCTGTTCCAGCATCAGAAGCGGGCAG
Organism: Danionella cerebrum; assembly: GCA_007224835.1. Lineage (NCBI taxonomy): Eukaryota > Metazoa > Chordata > Actinopteri > Cypriniformes > Danionidae > Danionella > Danionella cerebrum. The sequence continues at coordinate 277,432 of SRMA01027019.1, forward strand.
TATTGTGTATTAATTGAGTCGTCTGATTGTTAGCGGTGGAGAAATGAGGTGCGAGCGGGCGTTCTCACCGTCTCTCCAGGGTTTAGTCTGTCTGTGTTGACACATCTTCGTGTGACAGCAGAGAACTCAAGAGACTTCACTCTTCAATTATTGATGAATATTATGTCCTTTTTCTTCAAATTTGTCTGCTGATTTTCTCATCTCCATAGCAACCTCTGAAAAACACGATAAGATGCTGCATTTTGTCCTTTTAAAGCAAGGCAAACTATTACATTATCCATCGCGTGTCTTTGTGTTCATGTCCCTGTTTTTAAAAGTGTTGCGGTTTCAACTTTTTAAGTCAATTGTTTGTCATATTTCTTTGTTTTGTTAATAACAGAAGGGATTAAGAATTTGAAATGAAGTAAATCATCATTCTCCGCAACATTATTTTCACGCTTTTGCTGGAATTTGTAGCATAAGACATCTTGGCCATTTTAAAACACAATTAGCATATAAGAAAAAAAGAACACTGATGCATAACACAAAACAACCTAAAAAGTCCTATATTAAAAGCATAAAGTGCAGTAACGATGTCACTGCGATTCTCCACAAATCAGAACCCCTTGTAGTTCTGCCGGACATCACATTTTGATGTTTATTAAAATAAAAGTAGCTCTGTTTGTTGGGAGCAAGTCAAGTGGACGTGAAATGAGCAATCTTTACATTTTTAGAGTTTAGTGCAGTGAAAACTGACGGAAAAGGTGAAAAGGCCTCTACACTCCAATCAGAAGTTTCATTGACAACGTATCTTGATCGAAAACACATCAAATTACACATTGGATGGTACCAACGGAAAAGGGTTTCACACTGCCATATCAAATTAGTCACATAATGACCAGTGAAAGCTGGCTTTTTTTATGACGTGAGTGATGCGTAAAAGATCCTCACCCCACATTTTCATAGTTACTTTGGGAAAAAAAATTGTGTAAAACAAATTATTGTCAAATAGTTCCCTGTGATCAGCCAGGATTTCTGATTTCTTCTCAGTCATCGCCTTCGGATCGGTGCGTAGAGGCATTAAGAGTTGAACTTTTGAACTAAGAAAAGTGTTATAGTATTAAAACATCCACATCCCCCAATTGAAACGCCCATGCGGGAGAGTATCTACTGGTTAATAAATGGTTTGTCTGGTTTGGATTCCGCTTAAATGTATGCATATTTTTTTTTTTAGGTAAAATAAACATTGGATGCAGTTTCAACAAATACAACACATTTTTTTTTTTTAATTGAGATCTTTAATTCCCTTTTCTTATGTCCGCCTCACTTTTGAATATTTTTAAAGAAAGCAAGTCTTTCTCAAAATCTCATCCCTCCTCCTCATTATCCCAAATAGAAACCATCATTCATTCCCTTGCTCACTCCCTCTCTATAAAATCAAGAGTCCATACAACGAAGATCATTAGTTTGCTCTAAAGAGGAAGTGTCGTTATTTCCCAACATCTTATCAATTATTCACATGTGATTAATGGGGCTTGCAAATGTTGCTCGAATATATCAATATGGTTTTGCTGGAAGGATTACAAACATACAATGCAAATATTTTCAAGAATGCGGAAAAAGAAAGTAATTGCTGCATGAATTCGATAGAGGTTGGTAAACTTGCATCTCCAACTTTGAGAAAATTTTGCTGTTTTAAATATAGCCATAAATATTTAAATTTCCCTTGCTGGGCTTTGAAGACGCCACATGAAAGAGCCATGACCGTGATGGCTTATTCCAAAGCAAGACCCACTGTTCGCACAAAGCAACGCGCACAGCCAAAAATACTAAAAGAAGAAAAAAGAAAGAAAGAAAAGCACAACTTGTCATTTTCCCTCTCCGCAGGCCCCAGTGACTGTTGTGGGGTGCCAGCTCTGAATACAAGCAAAGAGGAAATTAAAGATAGTCTTAAGATAAGACGACTGGGTGATAGTTTTAATGCTATTAGTTTTGCTCGAAGCACTGAAGGCAAAGCCTTCTGGGTATTGTGTGGTCACATCGGTGGGATTGTAGAAGATGGTATGGTTGGTACAACCCGACATTTTACAGTACTGTGACACATTTCAAGCAGGTATCAAAACATGCCCTCAACAAAATACTTTCAAAATGGATTTATTTTCATCAATAAACAAACTTCAGTGAATGAAAAACATGGAAAGGCAAATATTTGTGTGACCGCCCTTTGCTTTAAAAACTTCACCAATTTTTACACTTACACGCCGTTGCTGAAGGAACTCTTCTTGTAGGTTGTTCCAAAGATCTTGGGGAACCAACCAAAGATCTTCTGAGGATTCAGGCTTTCTCACATCCTTCTGTCTCTTCATCTAATCATGAACACAGTTAATATTGTTGCGTTCAGGATTCTGTGGGGACCATGGTGTCCTTCCCAGTTCTTCTCTAAGCTAAAGGTAGTAAAGGCTGATGTTGATGTTTGAGTTTATTTTGTTGCTGAAGAACAAATTTGGAGCCAACCATACAGCCTGTATTTTTCAGAAATGAAAACAGCATTAACCCCACCCAAAATTTCAACAAACCACCTTCATGCTTCACTGTTGCCCACAGAAACTCATTGTTGGACCCCACTCCAGCATTTAATCAACAAACTGCATTCTAGTAAAGCAAAATATTTCAAACCTGCTGCAATTTTTCTACCCTTTAGCTCTGTATACTTGGCTCACTTGGCTTTGTTGGAGCTTTTGGCTTTTTGACATGGCTCCTCCAGGAATTCCGGTTTTGGCCAGACTTCTCCAGACATTAGATGGATTTACACTGGTCCAAATGGTTTCTGCCAGTTCTGAACTGATTGCACTGCTGGATATCTTCAATTTTCAAAGGTTTTGTAAAAGTGAAAAGCTCCATTTTGTTGTGTCTGCTGCACAAGTTTCCTTGGCTGACTGCTGCTTTGTGAGTTTTTTTTTTTTTTTTAAGTTTCATCATCACATTTTAAAACCATTTTGAAATCTTTGTCTGTGAGTGACCTAATTTAGCCTGTAGAACTTGTTGCTGAGCTCAATCGTACCATGTCTTTCTTAAGCTACCCTTTTTTGTTTGGCTGTTCCTTACACAGCTGTTTCTGTTTCAGTTCATGACTGTGTTTTTAACATATGTGTGGTGATGATAGCCAGCATGTGTTTGTAAACTACAATCTGTGCAAGTTTAGCTAGAATTTATTTTTTTAATTTTAGAAAAAAAAATAGTAACAAAAAATTGATTTGATTTGTATTTTTCTTTTGTTCGCTCACTTTGCGAATTTACAAAAGTAAACAATCTCTATTTTTTATTTATTAAGACATTTTTTGCTTACAGCAATTTTCACACCTGCCTTAACCTTTTGCACAGAGATGTGTACCTTCTTGTTATTTTTTTATTTTTCAGAGAAAAAAAGAGATATTAGATTTTTAAAATATTTTATTCCATTTATTTTTACTCCAGTAATAGATCTTAAGAATCTCTGCACTTATTATTAGCTACTTTTGCAGTTTTATATTAAAAATAAAATTTCTGCTAAGTCAAAAATGTATGTTCCAGAATTGACACTAATGTAGGGAATACATCATAATATAGGTTTTTGTTATAGTATATAGAAATATAAAATAAAGTTAAAAATTAAGTTGGATTATTAATATGTAAAAACCTTTTAAAAACAAAGTTCCAACAGTTCCAAATAGATGTAAATAAAGGTTTTTGACAACATTACAAGGAATTTTAGGCCATTGTGTTGCATTTAGTAAGTTTTTTTTTTAATTTAGTAAAAGTATAAACATGTAGTAAACGTGATGACATAAGCACCCCAGACTCGTTTGTCCCAGATGATCCATGGACTGAAAGTCAGCAAGTCTTCACTGCACTCTTTATGTCCTGCTCATCCTATCCCTGTGTGTAAATCAGAGGAGCTTCCCTGTCTGCTTAAAAGCTGCTCCGCACTAGTTCAATTCATTAGTGCTGCTCTGTTACCTTTTCCACCTTCAGACTGCGCTGACACAGCCATAGATCAGGGCAAGCGCGGAAAACGGTGGAGAATTGATCAGACCTGTCTCACAACTTCTGGAGGGGTGACTAGGGCTAACACTGGAGGAGGTTAAACCCGAGGAAAAAGATGAGAGGGAAAAAGGGGGGTGGTCTGGTAAAGGGAAAGGGATGTAGCCAGTTGATTTATTTGTAAGGAGTGTTTGAAGAGCGTGAAGTATTCTGGGGCAGGTCACCAGAAGATACTCCAGCATGACACTTAAAGATCAGAAACGTGAAGATGTCTGGTTGCAGAATTGTTGGTTCGGACTTTAATGATGGTTTGTTTGTTGAACTCGAGTTTATTCAAACCAGTGGAGTCACAGTAATAATTTGGGGCAACACTGTGTTTAAATAATTGGAATTTTCACACAGCAAGGTGAACTTAATGTGATTTTTATGATTTAAAAAAACAACACGAGTAATGAAAAACGGTATATGTCAAACAAACAGTATATTCGCTGAAAAGAAATTATGTGAAAATGAGTAATAAAGAAAATTGTTGAAGCAAGCTGACTTTATTACTCACCCTTGCCTCCATGATGATACAAACATTTGTCAAAGATTGTGAAGATATAAAGTGCAAAGAGGGCAATGTAAAACTTAATCATCTTCATCAAAAAATAGAAAACAAATGAAACAAAATGGAGGAAACTTTGGTTTGACAACAAAATTATACCAAGGCAAAAACCTAAGCAAGCCAGCTGAATGAAACTCTAACATGGGAATGTTTCTATGAGGACTTGCAAGTGTGATGTCACAGGAACTCAATAGAGATCAAAAGCAGAACATTTATAAATACCCTGCCACACCATAAAATAAATAAATAAATAAATAAATAAATAAATAAATAAAACAGACATGACAGGATTGTGTAGTTTGTGTTGCTATTAGGAATGGCAATTGTGATGGGTGATCTAATAGCTAGATAGTAGGAAGTAAGGGTTAAAGATGGTAGGTGAAGAGCACATGGCGCAAAAGCATTAAGCCATGTGCTCAACGTACCAGGTGACAAGGCAAAGCAACTCAAAGAGAGATGAGAAGCGCAACATGAATAAAAACCCTCAAACACCAAAGAAATTTAAAAATATATACAAAATAAATAGAAAATTAGTCAGGAAAGAATTATGTGGTTTGGAATTCTAGAAGTGACATGCTATGGAGCAGGGTTGGGAGGTCCAGAAAACGCAGTACCAGGATCCATCCACCTTGCTCAACGTCAAACAGGGCGTAACATTAGGATGGAGGGTGTTTAAGATACGGTCACAGGTTAAGAGTATCCTGAATAACAGCAAAAAAAAATAAATTTAGCAAAAATTCAGTAAAAATTACCGGTAAGTTAAAAAAGTAATCTGAAGTAATAAATAAAACACAATTTTTTTCGTTATCAATATAATACAACACAGTTTTTTTTAGATAATCACGCTCCGTATGAACTATATTTTGAACTTTATTTTAACTCATTGCTTTATATTGGTAGTATATTTGTACCATTCCTTCCAAATTTCACAGCCATGCCCACTGCTTTATTTTTGACCTGTGATCTAGAAGCACTTTTCACAGTTTTATTCTCTTTCTTTTGTTATTTTTTGTTGCTTTCATCCCTCTCCCAGGGGCTCATGTCACACAAAAGAATGGCTGGTGGAAAAGAAAGAGTTTTTCTTTTGCTATTTTCAGAAAAGCCACCAAACGGGTTCTATATGGCAACTGACAAGGGACATTCTCAGCTTTTTAAAAAGGCTCATGCTTTATTCAAACTTGTGTGATTTTTTTGTTGTTCCACTGTCAGTCACTCATCGGCATAAAGCATGCGTGTGTTTTTGGATATAATAATCAGAATATCTCGACACAGGAGACACATGGATATAAAAAAATGTGCCTTTCTGCATATAAGAGGAAAATCCACAGTGGATTTTAAATTGTACTGGATTTAAATAAGCTATGCTTATTTAAATCCTCTTTTTCTGAGCTATTCCCTTTGATTATTAAACAACATAAACCATTTGATTTGTAGATTTTAGAAGTTTGTGTTGGCTTGTAAGCGTCACACTTGCGGACTTGCGTCTGTTCCGTCTATTTTTGTATACAGCCACCTGTTTTACACAGCTGCTTTTACCTGCTCTAAATACATATTGTTATCCTCAGTATTGTGCCCAAATCTCAAAGCAAATTCCTTTAAGAATTCCCAATGCTGTTTTATATTGCGCTGTTCTAAGCAGAAGTGATTTGTTAAAAGAAAAAAAAAAAATCATAATTACATTAGAAATAATGAACCAAGTAAATAAAACCTTTAACACATTTAAATGAATCTAAAGGGGACATTACACTACATGCTTTCAGCATCTGATATGACACTTTAATGTACGCATGAAAAGTCTTTAACACACAAAAGTTGTATTTAATAAAGATTAAATCTTGTCAAAATCACGTGATAAAAGCTTGATTTTTCTCTCTGACCCTTTATGGCTAACAAGATTTATTCCTTTTGTTTTGGTGGCAGCAGGCATCAGTGCATTTTATTGTCCATTGTGTCCTCAACAGTTCAGTCGATGAAGCACAGTTTTAAAAGTGAAGGAGTCGCACAGATTGTGAGGCTGTTTGTGCTAAGGTGCTGAATGATTGTGTATTGCTATGCACAAAGTGAGACTGGGTGACTGGTGATGGGCAGGTTAATAATAATAATATATATAACACATTCGGGCGCATTCTTGTGTACACAAATAAATAAAAGACACCTTGAAAATTGTGATTTTATTTTTTATTACGATTTATAGGTCCAGTTTTACACTAACCTACATAATACAAATGTAAAGAAAACCTTGTGTATATTAACATGATATAACAACATGGAAGACTACATGGCTAAATCTTTGATGTTGGCTTGTAAAAGCGATGTTTAAAAGGATTTTTATCAGCAAAATGGAATGGTTGACAAGGTAGATTTCTATGGAGGAGTCACAGTTTCTCATGCCAATATGGGTAATAAAAACCAACCCCAATGTCTCTATGAGCTTCCTTGCAGAATGTATGATGTTATGGCAAACAGTCGGGTTGCTATGGAGGGGTCTGTGACATCATATAATGCTTCCTTTATCTCTATAAGTTCTATAAACCAACGCCTGTGTCTTTATCATTTACCAATGAGTCAAGAAAATGTGGTTGCTATGGTAAACAGTTTGGTTGCTAGGTAGCTGTCAGTGATGTCATAAAAAATTAATTTGTTACTTTGATTAACATAAACAAATTATTTTTAACATCAAAGATATTTTTGTTGTTTTTTCCCCTATTTATTTTCAATGGCCATTATAAGTCAACGGTAACCTTTAAACTCATTCTAGAGCCTGGGGTTCAAATACTTGTGTTCTTGCAGAGACTGAAGACCTCCAAAAGTATGGTCTGTTTGAAGTTTCACCCCGTGTTGATTCAATAGAAAATTTCTCAGAGTTCTCAGCAATTTTTTTCCATATTCCATTAGTGAAGGAAGAGATATAGCAACCCAACACAGACCAGTGAGATGACTCTATCTCTAATGGTCTAGGAGGAGGTGCATTTAGATTTTTTTTTTGTCCAAAGCAAAATCCAACATAAAAACGTACAACATGAAACACATAGCATTAAAAAAAAATACAAGAAAAGAAAACAGTCACACAAAAATAAATGTAACATTAAAAAAAGTTATGATTAGTTTGGGATCTATATTGTCAAATGATAGTTTAGTGTGTCAGTTTCCTAGTTTTTCTTTACAAAAGACGTATGCTTTCAGATTAGAATATTTCAAAATCCACTTCTGAATAAATCTATTATGTTGCATAAACTATTTTCAGATTTTTGGCACAAATCAGTTCTAGTTTTTTTGCATTGTCATGTTTGTGAGAACATCGTTTCTGATCATTGTGTTTTCCCAAAGTTTCCAGTAGAACCATTATGCAATACAGTGCAATTAGTTTTATATATAGCCGTGTCTTGTGTCTCTGCTGGTTGTTCACAGTTTATTGGCTTGATGACTATTTTCTAAGCATGACCCCTGTAGGCAGGTTATGCTCCCTGTTGTCATGGACACTACCAGCACTCTGCTGATGCTGAAGATGGAATAGCAATAAGTGTAGAAGGCGGCGAGGTTAAAGACAAGAACAAACACCCACCCGTTTTCTGTGACAAAAACTTTCCGTCTGAAACTTTCTAGCTCATGCATTTTTGCCCTCTGGCAGTATATTGGGAAAATATCCTGCTTGTTGAGTATGCGACACTGTACCTTAATGCTTGAAGGAAATTCGTTTGTTTGTTTTGCGTGTACTGTGGAAAATGATTAATTATTATTACAGTAAAACACAATCTGAGTCAAGAAGTGCAATTAAAACAGCGGGGCGCGTACAGATGGTTCTCGATATTTGGATTTTAGTGTCTATAGATTCCAACATTAGCTAATGAGTCAACATGAAAACATAAACTCGCCTCTTATTCAATTGCTTTTGATCTTTTTTCCACAAATAACTGGATGAACCGAGACCCAGCTTCCTGTGTGCGAAGCAAGATATATGCTAGCTGCACTTTATTAGCATTGAAAGTGTTTTCCTAGCAGATTGTGTCCATACTCTCATTCCCAGTTCTCCTGGTATCCAATTTCATCTGGAGCGCAGTATCCAAGTACATGAGGCCAAGACATGGTAGTTGGATGGAGATGTGTGAGAGCGACGGGAAAACCTCTCTCTGATGAAATAGGGGAATTTATTAGCTTGTATTTCCAGGTCTCTTAAAGGCCTCTGAAATTGAAGTGTCTGAAAGTGAAGAAGTCGAGGACCCCTCACCCTCCATCTCAGAAGATAATGAGAAAGAGAGAGAGAGACTGACTGCGGGCCTTTAGAAGTCATTATTGTTTTTTTCATATCATAGCACAATATATCACTGTACAAAATTGTCACAGTACGTATCGTGGAGCTACTGGGAGCTGAAGTGTATTGTGATTCTAGTCACTTCTGAAACTTCTTTACCTCGATTTCTTGTTTGATGTAATATTTGCTAGGAGACAATTCTTCTTTACTCACATTTTACATGAGAACATTCACTTGTTTTCTGGCCAAGTGCATTAGGCGATTACTGGAGATCCGAAAGTCGCTGGTTCAATGTCACCCATAGATTTCTGATATTTGATATTTGAACCTAAAAGTGGGTAGTGTCAATCCATTACTATTTATTGTGTCTATACTAGAGTTGAAGTGGTGACATCTGTGCAGCACTAGTCTATGGCTGGTACTACAGAGGTCACACCCTTATTTATGCACAATTTGAAGCATTAATACTACACAAAGTTTGCATTTCTTGAATAAAATATGTGTATTCTTGTAATTTCAAAAAACATTTTGAGATTATACACATGAATTTGAGGCCAAACTAGTTTGGTTGTTGCAAAAATAAAAGCAGTTTGCTAAGTTCAATGTGCTTGAAACTATTAGGTGAAAGATAATGCAATGGCTCAAAAATATATTGATTTTTAAAGGTATTTTCAAGGACAAAACATGAACAGGGCTTCTAAAACCCCTGAATTTATTGCACAAATGAGAAGTAATCCTAGCCCTCTAACATGTGAAGTGTCTATGGAATCTGCTCTATTTTGGCCTCTAGAGGTCACCCAGTAAATTGCAGTTCATTTAATTTCAATTTTTCATTTGTAAGAGAGAGAGCAGGACGTTTCCGCTTGGTGTGAACATTATATTCTCCTGAAATGATTTACATTTACAAAATAATGATCATGCATCAACGCTGTTTCACAAGAGATGCTAAAAAATAATGAAGAGAAATTTTGATGTAGACTCTAATGCTAAGCACACGCGCACACACATCCCCCCCCCCTCAACACCTTCCCCCACACACACAAGACTCAATAATAAAGCAGTAAATGGCTGCTTCAGGGTTCTCAAGCCTTTTAGATTTGCCGTATTCAAATGCTCTTTCGTTTTCTCGTGCACACTAAGAGTCCTTTCTAATTTCATAGTACAAGTTTTTAAAAGAGCCCTGTATGGTAAGCACTGTAATATTTTCAAGGTTATAATTTCTCTCTCTATCAGAATAGAGTTACGCTTATAATAGATGTGTTCCTTTGTTGGGAACATCACATATTGAGTCATTCACTCTGACTGCCTCAAGGATGGCAGGAAAGAAACATGCTTAGTGTTATTTGCCACAAAGGATAAGTTGTTGTAGTTAGTTATTCATTTATTTGTAGTTTAGATGTGTGATTTGTTGCAATCTGGATTCAGGTGAGAATCCTCAGGTGCAGCGATCATGGAGGAGCGTTGCATGGATGCAAACTTCATTCCTGACAGGTTGAGGCCGTTGTTGTCCCGTAGAATAAATTTGGGATTAATAATCCACCTCCCTAACAGGACGGTCAAATTAGTTCTGTAAAATGCAGAATTTCACTGCATGTAGATTCGTCCGGTTTGACAGTGTTGTTTAAAAATTAAACAACGTGCTTCAATGTGTCGTCATCACACTGTTGAAGCATCGCGACAAGCAGATTTCACTCATCTTCTCAAACTGAGCATGTGCAAACAGAGATGGAACTTGGAATGGAGCCCTGAAATCTCTTCATATCATCGTTTACACAGAAAACACTAGAACACAACATAAATACGGATGCTATGGTTAATTTTGAATTCTGATCATTTATTAGTTCATTATTTAATAAATGTTTTTTTTAAAAGCTGCAGGAAGCTTCCTCTGCATAGCCATTTCCTTGTCCGAATAAATCTTTTCAAGTTTCGGAATAGATCTAGAATCTTTGGTGCATTTTCTTCTTCTTCTTGACGTTTTAGTAACGGATAGGAATGCACAGACATGAAAATTCTGGGACGAAAGTTTGCACTTGGCTGAAAACTGATACCAAAAAATGGCTTCATTAAAAACACGTTTAAAATATTTTCTTTTTGTTTGTATTAAAAAAACTACAAATTAATTAAGCAATCAAACTTTTATTGATAATAAACAACTGTAATAAGGCTGTTTCACAAAATCGACACTAAAATCTAAAAATTTCTTTCTGTAACAAAATTGTGCTAAAATTTAAAATTACTGTACCAAACAACAGAGCACAAACAGAAGAAAAAAAATAGCAAAAATATTGCAAATTTGCTGTCCTTATCTGAAACTTTGAAGTGCTTCCAAACCGCCAACATACCCTGTTTTTGATGCCTAATGACAGTGCGAATAAAACGGGAGAATGGGAGAGGCGTGGCGACAATTTTGGCTTTTATTTTCGCCACTTTCTTACGTTTCGAAATTTCGGTGCATCCCTAGTAACGGCTAAACTCGTACAGTTTACAGCTAAATCGCATGACGGAAAAAAATTATTAATTGACAGTGTTCCTCTCGAACTTCAAAAACATCATTTTAACTTCCCTGGCATTTAAGTAAAAATAATTTAATGTTCATTTGTTTTCTCAAAAAGTCTAGTTGCTGCAAAAGTCATTCTTTCCATTTATTAATCGTCCTGTCCTCCATTGGTCCTCCAGTCTGTTACATCTCTGTATGGATAATTCCATCAACATAACTATGTCTGCGTTCTTGTGATCTTAGCAGTGGCATGACACAAAACTGATTAGATTCCTCCAAACAACTGCACATCAATTATTCATAAAAGCTGCATTTTGTTCATGCTTTTCCAGCTTCGAAAATATAGATCTCACAGCCAGTCAGTGAAGACAGCTTCATCTATGCTAGTCAAATCATCACATCAGCCCAAGATCTGACAGGAGGGATCAGTTACAGTTCAGATTACAGATGCCGACACACTGACTGAGAACTCTGTTTACCCAGCATTACCCTGAAGGATCCCTTTGTTACGCTGTCAAGGTCAAGGGTAACTCTCTTAAGGATGGCTCTGCGCTGTGGCCTTTGCATGTAATGGAGAACTAGATCATCATTTGTGTCCACTAGGACAACGAGCGAGAGTGATCGAGGACGATGGAGTGACCTTCAGTCCAGGCCCCTCTGGTCTGTCTGAAAGTGTGCCAGTAATAATCAGAGACTATTTTTGACTCTCTATCATGTAGATAAAATGGGTCACCGTGAGCCGGCCGGGCCCAGGATGAACACAGACTCACGTGGCTAATCTCTTCAATCAAACTCAATGCGTAGACTCTTGGATGATGTATGAAGCAACAGGGACCTCCCAGCTCGACCCTTTTATTCATTTGCCCAAATCTAGTTGTATGGTTGAGTAAAATGGTTGGGCAACCTGGATAGTCCTAACCGAACTCTACCTGATCCCACTGGAGATTTTGCAAGGCTCTGTAATTTTTTTGCTGTCCTTGTCTCAGTCCGATCTATCCTTTGTAGCAGAAAGTCACATGTGGTTCCTGTGGTTGTGGTTTGAGGAGATTGTGCTTTAATAATGAATGAAATAAAAGCTGCTTCTTAATGTTTTATGAATGATGTTTTCCCCAGGCGCTGCTTAATGAGATGCGTTCCACAGCAAGAGCTTACTTGCTGATAAAAGCCACACGTTTACTTTCTTTGAGATCTAAATAAGTCTGTTTTTATAAGTGGCTTTGCTGATGTACAGCACCACTAATGGTATTCAATCAGTATTCCTTAACTCCTGTCTTGGATGCTCGCATTGACTCCTTTTAACTCTTTTTGTCTTTTTTTCCTTTTCTTCTTATCTCTTATCTTCTCGTCTCTTCTCATATTGCAAACAATATCGTGATCTCAGTCTAGTCTCGGTGCATTTTTCTTCTCTTCTCCTCATTGTCTCTTTTGAGTCTCATATTCTCTAGTATTGTATTCTTTCATCTCGTCTCATACAGTTTTCTCTTTATCTATCTTGTCTCAGTGTTTCTCAGTGCAATGCTTCCAACCTCCTATAATCTGAGACTCTCTTCTCTTCATCAATCTAGTCTCTGTGCATCTCTCTTCTCTTCTCTTCTCTTCTCTTCTCTTCTCTTCTCTTCTCTTCTCTTCTCTTCTCTTCTCTTCTCTTCTCTTCTCTTCTCTTCTCTTCTCTCTTCTCTTCTCTTCTCTTCTCTTCTCTTCTCTTCTCTTCTCTTCTCTTCTCTTCTCTTCTCTTCTCTTTTCCTAATTGCCTCTTTTGATTCTCATATTCTCTTGTATTGCATTCTCTCATCTCGTCTCAAATAGTTTTCTCTTTATCCATCTAGTCTCAGTGCATCTCCGTGCACCACTTCCAAGCTTCTATAATCTGAGACTGTTCTCTTCTCTTCTCTTCTCTTCTCTTCTCTTCTCTTCTCTTCTCTTCTCTTCGCTTCTCTTCGCTTCGCTTCGCTTCGCTTCGCTTCTCTTCTCTTCTCATATCGTGAACGATATTATGATCTCAGTCTTGTCTCTTCTTCTCATTGCTTTTTTGAGTCTCATATCCTCTTGTATCGTATTCTCTCATCTTGTCTCATATAGTTTTCTCTTTATCTATCTAGTCTTACTTAAAGCTCCTATAATCGGAGACTCTTTTCTCTTCTCTTCTCCAATCTAGTTTTGGTTCTCTTCTCTTCTCTTCTCTTCTCTTTATAAGTTATATTAGCATCCTGTATTCATGAGAAGACGGCTACAAAAGCATGAATGGCTGTTGTCACGTCTGGTGCAGGCAGATAAACACTTCCACACTTGGCACACACTAAAGTCTCACATTTATTCTGCTTTTTCCTGCTCCCTTTCTGATGCACAAAACTGGAGTGTAAAATACGGCAATATGTGCCAGGATGAGCTGTATGTTATACTATGAAAACCCCCCACGTGTGTCACTCAAGCTGAGGGAATGAAATTAGTCTGTGGTCATTGCTTCTCTAGAACATTGCTTTCTGATAAGATGATCACTGCGGCTTTTCTTTAGACTGACCTTGAGTAAAACCTAGAAACAAATTCTCAATTTCTCTCAGCCACATTAGTCTTGGGGTTTATAGTGTCATGTTTCAATGTAAATTTGCATTGTGCAAAACTTACCCTTTATTTAGGATCACAGTCTTATTTATAAATTTACAGAGCACTAGCAGAAACTATACCAAACCAGAGAGGTTTAATAAAGAAGTAAGAATATAGAGCATTGTTGGCATTATAACCCTAACCCTAACTAACTCTCCATTTACGGCATTCTACCACCCTTTTTGCGCTCAATATTTTTAAATCAAGTGACTCAAACAATTCAAACTATTTTGAGACTATTTCATTGCATACATTATTTATGTAATAAATTCCACTAAATTTACGTATATTTGGCCAAATTGAATGCAGTACCCAGGAGTCCTGAATCAATGCTTGCATATGAAAGAATAAATAAACACAGTCGATATGTCCACACACTGCTTGCATATATTTTTGTAAATCTAAAAATATATGTGAAGAATACCACAACCCCTGTCAGACATCTGATTCCCATCCTGGTCTTATCAAAAAGAGCCTTTCTGAACATCACCTTTCTCTTTTCCACCTGATGCTTGGCAATCTGTCTGTTTGCTCCTCTTTATTGCCTACTTTCTCTTCTCTCTCCTCCTCATCTTTGTGAGGAAACGAGAACATTTATGAGGTCCCGCTATTGAGCGTGTGCTCATAAAACCCAGGGTTATGTTTTAGCCAGCCTGCCCTTTACGCTGTGTTTTGCAAGGCAGAAACAGCTCCAAGTATATAAAAATCCAACAACAAAACTCAAAAGAAGTTGTCGTTGTTTATATCGACACTATTCTCAGGTTTTTTAATTCTCTGAAGCATCTCAAGAGTCTAACTTTGAATTAGTAATAGCATTGATAATAACACAATTTTAAGAGCTAAGTGCTCAGGTATTGAGTTAATACATTATTGAAATCTTCACTATGAGACAATGATGAAGAGGATTTACTACAGGAATTAAACCACCTAAATAAATGGTTAAAAACGTTCACCTTGAAGTGTAAATAAATACATGAACCAACATTCAGCATTCACCATTAATTGCGATGTAACTTCATCGTTACCTTTTATGTTTTTTTATAGAAAAATTGTGAACCAAAAAATGGTAGATTATAAGTAACAGAGATTATTGAGATTATTTCTCATAAAGATGGCATTTGATTTTATATGTATTTGAAATCAGTGGAAGAGCTGAAACCGAACAAACATTTTGGAAGGAACCGTTAATGAGACGAACGTCATGTGATGTCACTCCCATGTAATGCAGTTTAAAGGGATTATTTTCATGCTCATGTGACAATTTAATTGAATGTGAGTGAACTTGTTTGGTTGTTTCAACATAACAAAGAACACAAGGTTTGCTAAGTTCAATCTATTTAAAACTTTTTAAGATCTTTAAATCTGCTCTGAAACACCTGATTATAATATCTAACCTTCTTGAAAGAGATGGTTCAGGTGTGTTTGATTAGAGCAGAAGGTAATCTCTGCAAAAAGAGCTAAGATAATCAGGTGAGGTTATCAATGCAAGAGCTGAATCCGAACAAACAATTTGGGAGCAACCGTGAATGAGGCCATTACACTTTTAAGTGCATTATACTCTGCTGTAATGCGCTTAAAAAGTACCATTCTCATGTTCACTTGTATGGTTTTTTTCAAAAGAACAAAGAACCCAAGGCAGTTTGCTATGTTCAATGTATTTAAAACTGCTGTGGTGGAAGTTGGGTTTAATCACACATTTAATAACTTTAAAAGTTGACTTGAGACTTGACTTGCAGGCTTTGGTATTTCAACACCTAAAACAACAAATAAAGTAGATTTTACAAGGTGTAGCAAAATTGTGAAGACTGCTCTGCACTCGACAGCACCAGTTTTACAGTAAAGCTAATCTAGAATAAATTAAACCCACTTTTATTTAAGACATATGCATTTATAAGACAGAATTTAGCTGCAAATGTAGCATCTGAATATTTATCTACCAGTTTTGACTATTACAATTACATTGACCTTAGTTGAGATTTTTTTCAGCAAATTCATTTCGTTTCAAAAGTTTCAGATCAAAAAGGTCATAAATGGTTTTCATAAACCCGCTCTCCTATTGTTCTTTTTCTGTTGAAACCTGCCATTCCAAGCTTTGTCTTAAAGGCGAAATCTCAAGACAATAACCGACTCATAAATAAATTAAATGTATTTCCAACAGTGCTCCTGTCTCTTCGTAACAGATCTTGTGTTTGGTTTTTCATACACATCTTGCGGGCAGGAAATACTATTTTCCATATCATGTGTTACACCTATGTCAATCTGGACATATTGGATTCGAAGTTCACCAATTTAAGTGATGAATGGCAAAACAAAAACATAATTTTTTCTGTTCAATTTGGACAGGCTTTCAAAAATGGTTGGATTTTCAAATGATCTGAGCAGCCTTTTTCATTCCTTGTCTATCTTTAGTTCTCTGG
>SRMA01027019.1:295361-413547 GCA_007224835.1 Danionella cerebrum
GTTTGCTATGTTCAATGTATTTAAAACTGCTGTGGTGGAAGTTGGGTTTAATCACACATTTAATAACTTTAAAAGTTGACTTGAGACTTGACTTGCAGGCTTTGGTATTTCAACACCTAAAACAACAAATAAAGTAGATTTTACAAGGTGTAGCAAAATTGTGAAGACTGCTCTGCACTCGACAGCACCAGTTTTACAGTAAAGCTAATCTAGAATAAATTAAACCCACTTTTATTTAAGACATATGCATTTATAAGACAGAATTTAGCTGCAAATGTAGCATCTGAATATTTATCTACCAGTTTTGACTATTACATTTACCAGACAACCTTAACATCTGACCTTAGTTGAGATTTTTTTCAGCAAATTCATTTCATTTCAAAAGTTTCAGATCAAAAAGGTCATAAATGGTTTTCATAAACCTGCTCTCCTATTGTTCTTTTTCTGTTGAAACCTGCCATTCCAAGCTTTGTCTTAAAGGCGAAATCTCAAGACAATAAACGACTCATAAATAAATTAAATGTATTTCCAACAGTGCTCCTGTCTCTTCGTCACAGATCTTGTGTTTGGTTTTTCATACACATCTTGCGGGCAGGAAATACTATTTTCCATATCATGTGTTACACCTATGTCAATCTGGACATATTGGATTCGAAGTTCACCAATTTAAGTGATGAATGGCAAAACAAAAACATAATTTTTTCTGTTCAATTTGGACAGGCTTTCAAAAATGGTTGGATTTTCAAATGATCTGAGCAGCCTTTTTCATTCCTTGTCTATCTTTAGTTCTCTGGCTTTTTAAGATGTTTAAATCCGCTCCGGCACACCTGATTATAATTTCTAGCCTTCTTGAAAGAGCTTGATTAGCCGGTTCAGGTGTGTTTGATTAGAGCAGGAGGTAATCTCTGTAGGAAACAGGGCTGAGCGAATCTGCTCTAATGCTGCATCAATGGCCGCCAGAATGATCGCATTCCTGGGATGAGGAAGCATGAATGTCACCACACGGTTGTAATTACCAGTTGGGAACTCCAAGCCTGCTTAGATTTGTCTTTCTGATTTGAGGTCAGGTTATTTCAAGATAAACTCAGAAACCTAATCACTGTTATGTACTATTGTTTGTTTTTTATCAACCCGTCCGAATCATATTTGAAAGGCAACATCTGCTATAAATGTACGACGTTATCAAGCATAGTTTAATGTGAAATTCTGAATTTCTGTTATTAGAAACCAATATTTGGTCCAAGAAATTACAGATTTTACATTCCGCTAACGATACGATACATAGCTTGATCTTATGTCTACAATGTTTTTCAACACAATTTTACCCAACTATTGAAACCATCATTGGAAAACATGGAATTTTAAAAGTTTTGAGAACACAAGTGAAGAACGATAAGGTCCAGTTTAGTTTACATATGCCATCATTCATCCACTAGGGGGCAGTGTTAATGTTTGCATTGTCATTTTTTTTTCAAAGTGATGGAGAGAGATAATTGTGTAATCTTTCTCATTTTTGGGTATAGGATAATTGTCTTTAAGTAAATATTACAGAAATTAAGAAGACAAGGTAAAGAAGTTTCAGAAGTAACTAGAATCACAATCATTTTTTTTTTGCGTTAATTGAATCTTATTTTCAACCAGCTGTAATTATCACATTTGACAAAATTAACCTTTCCTGAACTGACATGAACTGGCGACCTGTCCAGGGTGTACCCACGCCTCTGGCCCAGCACCAGCAAACCCCCGTGACCCAGAAAGGGAACAAACAGGCAGGAAATGAACGAATGAACCTTTCCCAAGGTTGTTCCTGTTGCTGTTCTGTACAATATTTTTCATATTTTTTTTATTAGTTGTGATGTATAAAACTGAGTATGAATTTAAATAAACTTCTTTCAATATTTAAACAAGAACAATGTAAGTAGCCATATAAATAATCTGGACCCTAATACAAAGTAGAGATAGAGCTGGAGAGAATACACTTTCAACAATTTGTCATTAAATCAGAACATTTTTTTTTTCAAACTTTGACTAATCTGTGAGAAATTGTAAATCATCTTAACAAAGATGCGACCCAAAGCTCAGCTTTATCAGTTTTACAGCAATATAAAAATATCACCAACAGAATAACTGTTAACACCAATCAACGTTAGCTTAATCACTAATCAGTGCAACATGAGTAACATTATAACATCCTACTTATTTCTGAATATCCAATTGTGGAGTTTATTCTGTATCAATTTTAAAATATTAAATGATTTTTTTTTTAAATCCCAGAAATGTGTACCGGGACTCTATTGCTTTTCCTGCAGTTCCCCGATGTGAGCTGTCGAATTTGAACCACTGAATTTTTGGAGACGAATTTGTAAAGTGGAATAAAATTAACCGAAAATTGTCTGACGAATGTTATTGTTGGAATTATTAAACAAACTGAATATTTTGGAAATGGACTTTGTGAGGTGAATATTAATTATTGAATTTTCTCACAATGAAAAAGTTGAAGGTGAAATGTTTCTGACTGAAATATTCACTATTATTCAATACAACCATGTTAAAATACAGCGCACAAAAATGCAGCCCCTGTAAACACAATGCATTAAAATGTAAGCACTGTTGATTGCAAAGCATTTTTTTCGCAGTTGTGTAGTTCAACAAGCTTTTTATTTCAAATGCTTTTTGGCATTATTTTTGTTCCATATTCTGCTCCTAGTGACATTCTGCATAACGAAAACCTCAAGTAATCACTGCTATCTCCTAATCATTCTCATGCCCTTAAAATGATTATTTGAGCACCTCCACATTTGTTAGATCTGCAGTTCACTCTAGCTGACTCACCAGAGTGACTTGGCTTACCTGGGTTCACTCCTGCTTCCATGGTTTACCTGCTGTGTCTCAGGAACCTCCCAATCTCCAGCTCCATTTTTCTTCTTCATCTCTTCCATCCATCGCTGTATACTAAGATCCTGCATGAATCCTCTGGACTCTACTAGACATTGCTGTGGGATCTGAAAAGCCTACTGTTGTTCTTTTTTTGTTTTTACCAAGAATTGCACTGCCTCACAAATGCGCAATTCCAGCATATCTGAAATTTTTAAATTCAATGTCAGTACATTTCTAAATCCCCATCCCAATGCATCTCATGTTGATTTTCCTCATATTTAAAGAGTCTTCTCTTTTCATTCTCAGACGCTCATTTTATACGAAGAAATACATTTCTGTTGAGTCAGTATTTATTATGTAATCTGATGCTCTGTATTAAAGATTCATCTCTGTAGAGGCCTGCATTATGAAAGACTCTCAAGATATTTGCTGTCAGAGTCATACTGATGTGGGTTTTGTGTAAACATAAAACGTTCAGAGGTTGAAAAAGCAGTAGCAATGTCAGATTTGCTGGTTGTATGCTCTTTGGTTAATATAGGGTGTTGCATAGGGAATGTCCTACTGTGAAAGGTGGAAATGTCAAATTTACTATTTGCTAAGTTCCAAAAAGTCATCTGAATTTTCATTGCAGGTTTTATTGTCAGGTGCTGGTATGCCAATCCAAATATAGAAATGGTTGTAACGTACAAGGGGAAATGTTTTCGCTGTCAGTGCTCTGCCAGCATAAGAGGTCAGTATCAAGGGCACGCTCATCTATGAACTGCAAGAACATACTGTAGCTGTCAGTTTCAGCATATCCTGTGACCTTTCTTGTCAGTGCAGGAAACACATTATGTAAAAATGTTCAACATAATGTAACAGGACCTGGCTTTGAAAGTTTTCTTCATTTCTAATTGTAATATATAAAATCAAAACAGATATATGCGTTTACTGTACAACCACTAAATGCATACCTTTATCCCTCCACCGCAAACATTTTTAACAAAGAAATAAAAAAAAAAAAAATCACTAGCCCTTTAAGACAACCCACATAAGCAGAAAACAGATCTGTACATGAGAAAATACAAACTGTACATTGTTGAATTCAATCCGGACGCGCATCACAGCACCTACGTGAGCAAATCACAATCTTGTGAGTGAGGGGAGCTCTTTCTTGTGCTTAACAAACCTGCCAAGTCTGTTAAGTCCATGTCCTAACAAATCTATATAGCAACCTGTCGTGTCATTTATAGTGCCACATAGTGGCAACATAGAATTCTTATTTTCTACTGTTTTATGCAGCTATTTCATACTGTGTTTGAAGGACATGTTTGAAATTCAGAACACTTATGTAAGGAAGCAAGACCTACAAAAAAGCCAATGGGAGCGTGATTTCAAAACTGATAGGAAGTCAGTAATTTTCGTACAATTCCAGACCTTGTACTTTAACGAACGTAGTCTAGAGACTTCAAGAAACCACCTTAAAACACTGGGAGTCTCATCTAAAGGCCTCTGTAATCTTAAATTGCGAAGCTTTTTTGACTCCTTTGATTGGTTCATGTTTGGCAGTCGTCTGAAGTTATAATGCGGGTACAAGGTGTCCAATCTGGATCAAACTTGAAATATGTATTAAGGCTCAATGCCTGAACACAATTCAATTGTAACCAACATCAGTGATTATAGCACCACATAGTGGCCACAATGAATGTCACTTTTTCCATTTTTTTACTCCTATTTCAGACTGTGTTTGATATTTGAAACACCTATGTAAGAGATCAAGACCTACAAAAAAGTAATTTGGACTGAGCTTCCAAAACTAACAGGAAGTCAGTTATTTAGCTGTTATTTACCTCAAAAAAGGGTCTTTTTACATGTGCTGCAATATAATGAACTCTTAGATATTGTATCTGTTCACCTCCAAACTTCATCAGTCTTATCTTATAGCATGTGCTATATTAAACTGGGAAGGTTTTCCAAATACTTCGCCATACACAGGAAGATAATAATAACAACAACTCAGCTGTCCAATCAGTATCAAACTTGCACAAGAGCATTGACTGTATATAACATGGACAAAGCATCTGTGACTTCACCCATTGGTTTCTGGCAGAGAGAAATGAGGCTCAAAGTGGGCGTCGCCTTCGAAGTGCGTCACGTCATTGTAAACGAAAATGGGCAGAAGATCCACAGAGGCGGGGCCTGGGCTTAGAAACCACACTCACACACACACAAAAGAAACAAGCGACAGTAAAATCAAAAACAAAAAAACATAAGGAGTAGCCAAGTACATCAGATGAAATGAGCTCGAATTAACAACATGATGATGCCGTAACGAGATGGGCTGAAAGAACTCTCAATCATCTGCCCCTTGAGAAACCACACCCTTAAATTAAGTACAATTTTACTGCTTAATAAATCTTAAATCGGTTTGAGTAAAGTTGGGCAATTGATGTTGGGAAAGCAGGATGTTGCCCCTGGTTTAAAGATCATGTCTAAGTACATCTATATAGCAAACTGCAATATTGGTTAGAGCACCACCATGTGACCATGAGATATACAACATTTAACAGGAGAATATTCATTCTCAACCACACTGAGCTACAGAGGTGCTTGGGCCCTTTGATCGCTGCTTGCATATTTAAATTAACTAAAAACTGCTACTATACAGTTTTAAACAGTAGTGGCAGCTTGTGAGTGTACTCTTGAATGTGTCACTGGCTGGTCTTTGCCACACCATGAGATGTAAATTTGGCTTGAAGTCGAATGCGAAGCTGGCAGCAGGGGATGAAAATGCTAGAAAGTGAGGATGGATGTATAAGAGCGAGAAAGAGAGAGAGAGTCCTGTGCCTGTGGGCATGATGAAACTTGGATGCTCTGAGGCAGAGGGAGGGATTTAAGGGTCGTCAAGCAGGGCCAGGAAAGACAGTCCGACTCCAGCTGATGAGCAAAGATCTGGAGGGAGATTGATGGGAAAGCCTTCTATCGTCCATTTCATCCCTTGTTTTTCTCATCTTCTCATCAAAGAACCCCAAAGGGCATCAGCATTGAGCTTCAGCAGTGTGAAGGTCAGGCATATACCAAGGGTCCTGCACATCTGCGCTGGAGATGCTGAAACGTGCACGCACACAACCGTATGGAGATGGGTTCGCCTGTCAAAACAAAGCTGTCCAGCATGATCCTCTCTAAGGTCATTCATCCGTGCGCGTGTGTCTGTCTCCTTAGAGAGGAATCGCCGATGCCACGCTTCATATCATTGATGCGTCATTAATAATTTATCTTTCTAACTACAGGCTTGTCGCTTGCACTTCCTGTTGGCATTAAATGTTGTGATATGTTAAGTATGGAAATATTTGTGACGGCCTTTCATGTGATTCTTGGATTGGTGAGCATCTGTTATCTTACGTGTGATCGACGGGTTTAACAAGCTGTCAGAATGGGCTCCTTTGAGCTCCTTGTTAAGACTGTCAACAGCATCTTCTCTTGACTGCTGCCATGATTAATTGACTTCTTCCACAGTCCTAAATGATGTGGAAAGTGATCGTATTTCACAGAGTATGTTCTATTTGATGCTTTGATCACTGTTTGATGTCAAGTAGATATTTTATTGGCTGTTGAGTCATTGTGGTGGAATTCACTGACCATAAAATTACAAAATTATTCCATTTTCGTCGTATTTTAGATTTTGAAATGCCACTAACCTTTCTAAACATTTCTTTTTTGGAGCTATAAATTCTGTTTTATTTATAGCTTCTTAAGTATCAAAGTTCAAAAGTATAATTTCCCGCCTCATCTTTCTTCCTACGGATTCCATTCTTACTCTAAAGCAGTGGTGTAGTCGCGGCTATACTCCGTATGCGTACTTTTTTCCTTGTGATGTTTGGGTATTATGACTTCTGATCATCAATAATTGCGTATACCCTCGGTATACTCACTTATTTCGCTGTTTAGACTTTCAGGACTTACGTTTATTTTCGTCCCCTGACTAGCAAGTGTTTTTTTTAACTTGCTGCTTAATTTTTGTTTAAATTCCCGTCACCCCAATAACCTCATAAAGTGTCCACATGCACCAGCCGCGAGACAGTACAAGCCGCGAGACACGTAACGTTATTTGGAAAACATTGCTAAGACAACTAAAGATGATGTCTTGCTGAAAAACTCGGGTAAAATTCTAACACAATGTTTGAAATTTGTTTTAAAAGTGCCCGCCCCGACAGGAGATGACACATTAGACATTACTATTAAAATATTGAGGTCAAGCCAGCCGCCATGTTGAATAGAACAGTCATGATTTATGTCTTTGACTCATCGTTTGCTGTTAGCTTGGTTTAAAACATCACCAGCACCCCAGACTGAGTTTGGACACCACTGAATATACAATAAGTAAAATAAAAAGTGACACATGAAAATGTAATTCATGTTAAATAAATTAATAGAGTGCTAGCCAATCAAAGAACATTGACTTTCGTCATATGATCTCATTTCCTTTTGCCTGGTTCCTGACACTTCGTCATTGCTAGTGCTTTGAGCAGCATTATTGACTGCTGAGTTCTTTGATTCCTTTCAGAGCTCTGGGCTTGAACCATCGAGTTCTCGACTTGTAGCAAAGGGAACAGAAAGACCCTCTCAGCAAGGCCCAATCAGCATCAAACTCAATTTTCCTGGGCAAGCTGAGGCAGGTCTGACCCTGCCAAGGCTGAAGTGAAAGGCTGAAGGAAAAAGAGAGTCCTTTCTTTTTCAGACGTCCCCAAGGGATGCTTTCTACTCGCTGAAAACCCCAAGGATGGGAAGTCTAATGTGCCATACACATGCACACCACCCGTCTTGTGTCCATCCCTTAAAACGAACCCTGCACGATTAGAGCCCTGTTGGGGTCCCTGACATAAAACCTGACAATAACACAGAAATATGGCTGTTGGGATTATAGTGAAATCAATAAGTGAGATCCTCTATGAGATCCAGCTCGGACCAGAGATTCGTTTTTTTTTTTTTTTCTCATACAAGGTTATATATAGCAACAATCACATGGAAAATGAAAAATAATGTGCGGCTCATTTTGCCGTCACCCTCTTTTCATCAACACAACACTGACGTCCTATAAATAGCAATGCATTTTGCACAAGTAATAGTTTATTTATCAGCATTTCCCATTGGAATTTTGTAATGTTGGTTTCCATATTAATTCCTCTGGGGCAGCACAGCGATTCAGTGAGTAGTGCTGCTGGCTCACAGTTAGGTGGTCTTTGTTTGAGGCCAGCAGGTGCACTTCCTAAATGAAGTTTGCAGATCCACCAAGCACATTGACCACTTTCCGCAGAGTCAACTCCTGCTTCTGGTTAATCTAAATCCCCCTTTAGGATTCAATGTAGCCCAGCAATGTAATGGGACCCTGTTCAGCTGGTACCTAAATATTATTTTCATATACATTCTTTTTTTTCTTTCTTTGTATTATTCTATATATAACCTTAATATAATAATAATAAAAAAAATCTTTAAAAAATATTGTATTTATTTTTTTATTATTTACTTCATATTTGTGAAGTAAGTAATAAACACACACTCACACATTCGCACCTAAAGGAAAATTTAGATTATAATTCACCCGATTAATTAACCTAACCGCATGTTTTTGGAATTTTTTTTTTTTTTTGTGATACAAATTGAATCATGTATCACCATTAGAATAGTTTGCCACATTACATATTTTGTTAAAGTTTTGCTAGTGAGCTTTTATTTAAGTCTCCTCAAGATGAGTGCAGCAAGAGAAGGTCAGAGAAAGTCAGGAGAAGAGAATTCTGATTAGAGCGTTGCAGGAAAAATGAACTAACTTCCTCTCCACAGGTCATTTATCTACTATATCCATCCATTCCGCTGCATCCATCCATCGTTTTCACTCGCAGGGCTAATCCGTCTCTCACTGGGTTACCGGAGCACAGGGGTGTCGAGATCAGTGTGGAGTTTGAGGCTGAACTTCCGCTCACTTCAGCAGACAAATGGCACAGGCATGAAATGCGAGGAAATTTCTATACATCCTCAAGAATGTTTGCCCAAAAAGTGTTCGGTTTCCCGAAATTTCAGTAAGTAAATAGTCTCAACATAACATATTATACATTTTTTTCAGATAATTTTAAAAAGTTTACAGTTTTCTAAACATTTGTGGAAATCAGTTGCCCCAAAACATCTGAGTTGACCAAACCAAATTAAACAGTACTCCAAAAGTGTAACTTGAAAAAAGAAAAGCAACCCATTTCTATAAATATTTAACTCTGGGCTTGAACAAGATGACACCAGGAGCAAATGATCACAAATATTAAACAGGTGAAAAGAACCAGGGAGGTAAATAAAGTCATGAGGAATGCAAATGAAGAAACACCTGGAAGGACACGTGAGCACCAACTGTTGATGAACGAAAGTCACATGACCAGGCTGGAACCAAACCGTAAGAAAGCCAAAATATACAATAACCTTGACACTCAGATGGCATCCTCATGTTCCACCTAAATCTTTAGCCATTATTTATTAACTGCTACATTTACATGGCCTCAATACATTGAAAAAATGTGACTTTTTCACAGAACTTTCATGTTTATGTCAAGGATTGGGGAAATGCTGTGATTTATAGCCATAACACATGATTCAGAATAAAAAACACATTTAACAAGTTGGCTTTAACCATCACCAACAGCCGAAAATTAGTTTTTTATGTGTTTTAGTAAATGCACACTCCTCTCTAACCATGAAAATGCTCATTTGTTGGTGGAGGTATGTAATCATGACCGTGAAAGTTAGCTCATCACATCGGCACAGATTTATGACACTGTCTGTATTCAAAACAAGTGCAGTGCTTTGTTAAGATGCATTGGCTGGATGAGGCGGGGGTCTCTTTTGAGGCTCTTGAGCTAGAGAGATGTACTGACGAGGTCACATAGAAATTTGTGTAGCCGTTTAGCCGGATGAACAACACAGTCTCTGTTTTGAATGGACCATATTGATGTCATCACAATGATCGACCAAAAGGAAAGCTTGCGTGTGGGCTGACGGCCTGATGCAGTATTCCCGTGCCTCGTAAAGGATTGCTCTCTCCCGCATGTTGACAGTAAACCTGGCAGTTCATTAATCCTGCCAAATCCCCCTCACACTTACTGAAGTGTGGATTCTATTTCCACATTTCCCATTAGCTTCTCTTTGTGGATTAAACAGAGTCCTTTCATAGACCCGGCCCAAAACCAGCGCACATAATTGGGTTGTAATGGATTTCCTAGCGCTCTAGCGTCTTCTGTTCGGTTTGATCC
This sequence comes from Danionella cerebrum, assembly GCA_007224835.1. Classification (NCBI taxonomy): domain Eukaryota; kingdom Metazoa; phylum Chordata; class Actinopteri; order Cypriniformes; family Danionidae; genus Danionella; species Danionella cerebrum. The sequence goes on from SRMA01027019.1 coordinate 305,507, forward strand.
ATGGAACACAAATATCTCCACATAGACCTCTGGTTACTTTCAAAGTGTTTTCGACTTACCAGAACCCAGACAGATTCAATGAAAAAACACTACATGTCTTAAAGGAACCATTCACTTATTGAACTCCTTCTTGAGCCTTTGCTAAACTTTTTAGACTTTATTCTGACTTTGCTGGAACTATGCTCTAGATCTGAGGAGTTTTCTGCAGTGACAAATCATGCTTGTGGCAATCTGATGGACCTGGCTGGATTTGTATGGAGCCATAAATTATAACTTTGCCTTTAAAATATACATTAGCATTTAAATGAAGGATGTGGGATTAAGAAAATACAATTTTAATAGTTTTTTTTTTCATTTTTATTATGTTTTTTTTTGTCAAGCTCCAGTGCTATACTGGTGTAGCTCAACACATACATTGGGATTGGTTGCAGTTCTGAACAAAGCTCTTTTTCTAGTCTTTCCCCAATTCTTCTCCTTCACAATAAAGGTGGGAAACAGACAAAAATAATCTTTAAAAGGTGTAGCACAGAAGTATTTTGTAAACAATAATTATTTATATTTCAGAAAGCTTGCTTTGTTTGTAGATAGCTTTAGATCATGTTCTGGTTACATGTTTTAAACCCCCTTTCTTTCCATCAATATTTTCTGCCTGTCCTAGTCTGGAACTAAAACATGCTCTCTGTAGATTTGTGCATTTTAAGACCAGATGTGCATTTGAGGATCAGTTGTTTATTTGAGGATTAGTTGTGAATTTGAGGACCAGTTGTTTATTTGAGGACCAATTGTGCAATTGAGATCCAGTTGTGCATTTGAGGTACAGTTTTTGCATTTGAGGACCAGTTGTTTATTTGAGGATCAGTTGTGAATTTGAAGACCAGTTGTACATTTGAGGACCAGTTGTTTATTTAAGGACCCATTGTGCAATTGAGATCCAGTTGCACATTTGAGTATCAGTTGTGCATTTGAGGATCAGCTTTGCATTTGAGCATCAGCTGTTTAATTGAGGACCATATGTGCATTTGAGGACCAGTTTTACATTTAAGTATCAGTGGGCATATGAGGACCAGTTGCGCATTTGAGGATCAGTTTTGCATTTGAGTATCAGCTGTTCAATTGAGGCCCATATGTGCATTTGAGGACCAGTTTTGCATTTGAGGATCAGTTTCGCATTTGAGTATCAGTTGTGCATTTGAGAATCAGTTGTGCATTTGGGCATAGGTTGTCTTTCACCAGCTGTCACATTCTGAATGATTCAGTAATGCAGCCTATAGTCTTTAGTATCCCATGATTCATTGCGGACAGTCTACATTAGCCAAACTTCAAATAACACCACCACATTTTTGTTTGCATTGTTTAAATTTAAGGTACATTACATTTCAATGACATTAAATAGTTTCTTTAATTTTACAAGAATTTATCATAATCACTTATAGTAAAAAGATGACCAATATTCATAAAAGGCAAGACTTTCTAATTAAAATGCAGGGTTTGTTTAAAGTTCGTTTCCTGTCAATATCCAGTGTTTGATTTAGGGCATAAACATTCCATGTCTCTCTGTTGTAAAATTCACCGGATCATCTCCTGAATTCTCTTTGGGCTTTGATGGGTTCCTTGCATAACGAGTCTGCCAAAAACCAGCTCGTTAACACTCCTGAGGGTGATGGGCCATACCTAATAAGCTCGTAAGGTAACGAGCTGCTAAATTGTGTATGCTTGTTTGTGATCATTTCAGAGTCGGCATTAAAGAGACCCATGTGTGTACCCTGAGCGACAGAGGTGAAATTGCATTAATGGAGACCACGGGCCTGTGTGTGATGGGCTGTAAGATGTCAGGGTGGAGGTGTTTGCAAGGAAACTAAATATGCTGTCCTGATGAGAGCAATGTCACTGCCAAATGTCTTTTGCTTATTGAGCGTCTGCAGGGATGCATTTTAATGCCTCACAGAGCATTTATAGATGCTTTGTTAGTGTCTCTGCGTGTGAGTGTGTGTTTGTTAACGTCTGGACTTACCGCATGACAGACTGAAAGTTGATCTCTTATTTGCGGTCATTACCTGGCTGAATGCTGCTCTGTCACACTTGACTGAGCATCTTATGTCTGTTTGTTTGTGTTGTCTGTTGCTGCGTGTGGTTGGTACGCGTACTCAGAGGTCAGTGTGTTTTATGAGTGTGGCTCTTGTCTATAAAAGATGCTTAATGACCCACCTCTGACCCTCCTTGAATGTGTTTTAAATGGCCCCATGTTTTCAGTATCTTGGTGTATTTTCTTTTTAATGAGCTTTGCAAACACAATTGAAGGCAGATGCATCTAGTAGCCATAGAGATATTCCACAAAGGTAACCTTTGCCTTTTGCTTCTTCACAAATACAAAAATACCCTGGGGAGTTGGAAAAAGAGACTTAATCCTTTAAAGTGACATGATCAGTACCTATTCACTTTTACCTTTCTATCCCTTTGACAAAATCAACATTAGAGATATGTTTGCTTTAGCTCCAGAGACCCCCTTTGAGCTTATCTTTGCATCTATCAATGCTATAGTTTGAAAGAATTGCTGTGTTTGAATATTCCCTATGTTTTGACCCACAGAAAACACAGGGAATATAAGTAGACAAAATCACCAAACAGAATGAGAAACAGGTGTGCAGTATTTAGGAGAGAAACAGGACAGGAGGGGTGAGAGAGGAGAGAACCAAAGACACATAAAAGCGCAAACACATGAGGGGACTTTGTATAGCCTTCCTCCACCTCGTTTTGTTTTAGGGTTTAGCAGAGAGATATTGCTTGAAGCAAACTGATTCTAATATGCAAATCTTGACCAATGGGCGCAACGCTGAAGATCAGGTTGACCCCTTCTCTGATCTTCAGAGATATTTTTAGTAAAAATATAATTTTACTAAAATGTACACCAAATTAAAGCATATAGTTTTATTAAAACATGATCAATGTTGCATCAATCTTGCAAACGTAATACAAGACCATAAATACTAGTAAATTCATACCCTCAACTTCACATCGATATATTGAAAATTCAAGATTAAACCATTGGCTTCTACTTTCATCTTGTTCTCGATTCTCAGCCTTAATATTCTCCATCAAACAGGTGCTTTGTGTAAAGTGCAAAGAATGGGTCTCAATGCAAAGTCATTAATTTTGCATTTCTGGTTTAGGATTAAATCTATTTAGATCCAATTTGGCTGTCCCTGGGTCCCAGCGAGCGCTGAGGGCCCAGAGCTGCCACTAATTCACTCTGGCTCTACTCAGAGGCATGTGAAAATGAAGTGAGAACATTATGATGAATGATCTCTCTGATGGCTTCCACATTAACTAGCATCCTGCCCAAGCTCTCTGTTCACAGCCCTGGCAACTGCCGGCGCTTGCCATTTATTTGTTGAGCTCTACATTTTGAGACCATTTTTATTAAATGGAATTGTTTCTAAATTATTTGTCCAAATTCTCATTGCCCTTCTTCCATCAACCCTTTCTCTCCTTGTGAGGTTGAGAAAAGAGCAGCATAGAGGGGGCTTTTGAAGAAAAGAAATGAAGTGATCTTCTCTGTTGGGCTCCTTGATTGTGTGCTGGTCATTAGCATATGATTATTAGTGGTGGACTATTGGCCTCCTGGATATTCCATTATGAATCCGCTCTCTGGGAGCTCATTAGAGGTCTTGCATTGAGGTCCCGTCAGTCAGGATGTCGTCTCAATCAGAGGCAAGCATGGGATTTTTTTTAATAAGAACCTTAAACCCCATGTCTCTGGTCACAGGATGGATGAATACAAGTAAAAAGAAAAGTTATTTCTGTAGCTTTATCTTTAGATCACACGAGGTGGATGTTTTTCACTGAAGGTTCAGCCATTAGTTCAGTTTTCTCTGCTGACTGAAAACACAAGACTTCACTATTTGTTCACTCTGGTATTTTATTTTGTGTTTTGCGCTGTGTTAACTGCATTTTAAGTTTGTCATGTATTTGATGGGGTTACATTCCCAAGGTACTAGCAAATACTTTTTGTTGTCGAAAATAGTTGATAATTTTGTTGTTGAGGTTCAAACACTAAGCATGCCTCCAAATAACCTATAAAAAACACAAAAATATAACAATTGTACAATTACAATGTGTACACGCTTAAAAGATTTATTTGATGAAGAGAATGATTATTGTGACAGACTTTTTTCAAGAGCGCACAATGCATTCGCTGACCCTGTAATAGATCTCTACGAGTGCAAATTATGCAGCATCTCAACCTTTTCCTGCAGCACCTTGACCTTAGCTCCCACCCCCTCCCCTCCCCTACTTTACTGCAAGTCTTGCGTGACATTTTGTGAAATGCAAAGGAATCCAATACTGTATTGTCAGCAAGATGAATTCCTATTCTGTCAGATGTCAATCTGGGGATTTCTTGATCTAGATCAGAGGTAAGCTGAAGCGCTGCCCCGTTTAGATCAGGGGTGGGCAAAGTCATTCCTGGAGGACCGGGTCAAAGTCTTATTAAACTAGCACCACTATTGTTAGCTTCCCTCCCCCAAAAAAAAAAATTACATTTGTGACAATAGCTAATTTTGTAATAATAAACAACATATGTTTTAAGATATTATATATATTTCTTCTTCTTCTTCTTCTTCTTCTTCTTCTTCTTCTTCTTCTTCTTCTTCTTCTTCTTCTTCAGCATTGCAATCAGTAATTAAAATTTTACAACTCTCAAAAAAAAAGTTAAGCGTTTGACTTTTTAACTTTTTTTGGCTTGTCGTACAAATATATTTTTGATTAATAAACAGCTTTCCTGTCGCTCAGTTGGTAGAGCACTGCATTACCAACGAAAGGGCAGTGGGTTCAAATCCCAGGGACACAAGAACTTACAAAAAATCAGTTCACTCATTCAAATATAAGTTGCTTTGGATAAAAGCGTCTGCCAAATGCATAAATGTAAAATTCAATGCAAATGTAAATGTAACATTTATGTCCATTCAATATGATCCATTTAATATGATATTTAAAAAAGCCATGCACCCACAGTTATACATTATGTTCCTTATCTGAACTTATCTCATCTTGAAGAACCAGGACATTTTCAGCATTAGCATTTTTCTTTCAGTAGTTGTGCTTTTGTTGTTTCTGTGCTCTCTCTCTAGCCTGCTGTTGTTGCTATTTGTTATTCAGAGGCGGGAGCATCCATCATCAAAATGCAATTTAATTTTTCTATTGCTCTGATACTCGCTGCCTTTCTCTCCTCTGCTGATAAAGTTGCTGACTTCTGCCTATCCCAGAGAAGAGATCGATCCCTGCTTGTTTACCGTTATAATAACACTGCTGCTCCTTACCCATAATGCACATTTACTCCAAAGAATTTCATTTACAGCATTTCAGGGGTTTGTGAGGATGAAAATCCAATTGTTATTTTGACTTTAGTTTGCGTTCCAAAGGTTTGCATACAACATTCTAACTTCTATTGGTTAGAATTGACTTCTGTCAACTTTAAAATCCAGAAACAAAGCCATATGTGCTGCTGTAAATGTGGCTTATTCCTAGTATAGCATTTTGTTCCCATGCAGCAATCACAGTTCGTGCATTTGTTTGTTTGAAGCTGAGAGGAGAATCAACTGTGACGTGTGACCTTGTAATTGCATGACCTCAGATCAACAGAATTTGTCAGTGCTGTCGGCCAGTCGTGACGAAGCCTGGCAACTTCACACAAGCTCCATATTGGCTGCCATGCTGATGTCAGATTCAGTTGGCTGCACTTAATGTCTTTAATGTGTGTGACTGTCACTTAAATCTTTTCTGGAGGAATTTGTCAATACTACTACTAATAGAGGTGAGGTAGAGGACTTAAAAGGAAATAAAGGCTATGGGTCGATTTGCCTTGTTAGAATGTCTCTCACCTTACTTTTCCATCTGTTACACATTGTCGACCATAGTTGAACTGGAACCACTATGAGATGTTGAAATGCCATTCATAAAAAAATATACGTAACATAAATCACATTTGTTTCAGTTTTCCATATTAGCAGGGGTCAGGAACTGAAATTTTCCTGAATGTTACGGTTTATTCAGGTTAGATTATACAGTAAAGAGTAATATGTTAAATAAACACTTTATGTGGTTTTATATAGCTCTTCAGTGTTAAAATAGCACAATAAAAATAGTTGTTTTGCAACAATGCATTAGATATCTAACCCCTTTCACCTATATTTCCTAATCAGCACAGAGTAACAACACAGAAACGAGTTATTTTGTCCCTAAACGTGTTACAATTACATTAACTAGGGTCTTTTCGCACTGTGGAGGTTACTCCCTAAGAATGTTACATCAACTGAGAGCAAACATTATTTTTTCTTGAATGCTATTCATTAAAGAAAATGCATTAAAATCAAAACTTGAAATTCAAACTGCATATAATGTTTTTTTTCTGTAAAACATTTATATTGCACCTTCTTTTATCAAATAGTTTGTGAAATAGCAACTCTGACATTTTAAAATACCCGTCTCTTCAATTGTCAGTGTCTTGCGTGCAAGCTTGTAATATTAATTCGTAATGTTCCAGAAACTTGCAGGAATCCAACTATAGCATTGATAAATGCACAGATAAGCTCTAAAACATTATTTGATAAAACCAAAGACAAATCTTGGATGATCATTTTGGTTAAAGGAAAGATAAGTGGCAAAAACATGATTTTATTATAGACTAAAAGCTTCTACAAGCAGATTCGAAATTTTATTTTTGAAGATTCAAGCGAGAATGTGCCTCGATCAAAAACAAGAGCGCCAACACATCTGACCGGATCATTGGTACCAATGCCATTACAGATTGTTTTTTTTTTTTTTTTTTTTTTTTTTGCAAGGAGAAAAACTAATAAAAGCTGTGTGAAAGAGCCTTGGATTTGGGAGTTTAAATTAAATTAAATTAAATGTATCTAACTGTTTTTACATCTGCAGTAGGGTTACCCCCACCCCCAGTACTGAGCATCATTTCCTGATAATACTTCTTTAGAACCAGCTTTAGAAGCCGAAGCAGCCAGGGGCATAGCAAACTCTACCTTATGATGCCACTAGTTTTTTTTTTCTAGAGCTAGTGCTAAATAAAGCCATTTTAAAATAAGCAAAACCATTTATACAGAAATTGTAATGCTGCTTTTATTTTTCTATGCGAAAAGATAGACTTTTTGGTTTCTCAATTCATGACCCCTTAAATCCAAATGGCCTCATAAGGAGTAAGGCTTCTTGCTTCTCGGTTCCAATTCCTTCTATTCCAGGCTTGTATGGTCAGATTTAGCTGAGAGAGCATGAATGACATCTCACTGATTTCCCAACCCTCAAAACCAGTCATCTGTTTTAAGAGATGTGGGTCCATGCCACAAAACCTGCCCTTCATTCGATCCGTCCTGCTTGTAGAGTTCTTCCTCCGTGTTGGACTCCCTCCATCGATTTCTCCTGCCCCAGCAGGCGTGTTTATTGTTTCCAGGGAGGAGTACTGTCGATAAACTATAAAGCAGTGAAAAAGGGGATACTGTTGAAGACATCAGAGAGATTGTAAAAATAAAACAACATTGAGATTGAGTGAACCAACACAGCTCTCACCTTTGTGTGTGTTTCTAAAGGTGAAGCAATGGTTTATACCACTTGAAGGTATACCAAACTTCATCTCCTCTTTCTAGGAAGGAAAGAAGTACATCATGCTTCTATTGCATGCTTGTCCATTCTAAAACCATGTTTACCTTGTACAAAATGGGGCTTGTGTCAGAAAACAGGCTTTTTTCACACCAGCAGGCAAGCCGGCCAACATTTGCAATAAATTCTATGTAATTGTCCTCAAAATGATGGCTGTTGGCCACTGTTGCAGTGACAGGAAACGAAAATGAGAAGGGGCGAGAGGAAATTTTCTCTCTGCTTTCCTTTTTTCGGCGTGTCTTTTGATTATAGCCATCCCTTATTAAAGTGCCAGGCTGCGAGTTGTAGAAATATATCAACCCTGTTGAAATTAGCTGCAGATCTGAACGGATATATATATATTTTTTTCACTCCAGTTGAATGCAGAGCAGATGAATCAGCAGCATGGGCTTTTAAAAGATGCCATAGCTTAGACTAGATCTGGGGAGAAGGGTGACAGAAGAATCTGCTACACCATTAATTACAGTAATGGTGATGCAGCAGGCGGGAAAAATGGCCCGCTGTATAATGAGGCCTACGAATAAAGCTCATTCTCTGTGTCATGTGCCCAATAAACACTGATAAGACCATACAGGGGTTATGTGTTAGGGGTCTAGTTGATTTCTAGAGATAGGATTCTGGAGAAAAGCAGCTAAAACTGGATGAAAAGGTCAACCATCTGGGTTTTTAACCCTCTAACCCAACATGATCTAGCTGGGGGGACAGTATAATCTGCATTTTTAGTCCAACTGACCAAAATCCATTATTCCAGGTACATAGGAACCTCAAATGTGTTTGACTTTAAGTGTCAATGGGTATCTGTATGGGACTTGTTGCCATTTAGTTAATCCTTAGAAGTCCACTCACACCGTGTGGCCATTATAGCGTCTGTTTTGAATAATTTAGGAATGACATAATCCACTTATTGATTAATTTTGACTTCAAATATAATTGTTAGGTTTGAACAAAATTATTAGTTTTCTTATTTTGTGTTTTAAACAAACATTACAAGAGTTATGATGCATAAATTGCATGTTAATTTAGATTTAAATAAGATAAAATGCGCAATCTGAAATTTGATCAGTTTCAGTTTCGTTTTTTAGACCCCAAGTCTGTGCCCTAAGTGCCATCTGGTGGTGAAAAGAAGAGGAAACACTTTGGCATAAAAGACCTGTCATAAGGTCTCTTTGTTTTTTTCAAAATTCCTTCACAAAACGAAGCACAATGAAACAAAAAGTGCTTGGAACATTGTATAAGGTTTGGTAGAGAGTGTGATACAGTTTTCACATTGTTTGGACCTTCTTTGCTTTTTTTTTGGGGGGGGGGGGGTTATTCTGTCTCAACACATTAGATTTTTGTTATAAAACTATTCGTTGTACATTTTTGCTGAAAAAAAGGTACTATTCGGAATTGTACTTTTTGTATAATTTCAGGGTTGTTGCGGAATTATTGTGTAATGCAAAGCAAAACTATTTGTAAAAAAAAAAAAAATACAAAAAAAAGCTCTAATTTATTAGCGCATATTGTAAAGTAGTAACTTTACAAAAAGGCTCCGGGTTAAGCACCAACAGATTCTTGTCACTATTAAATGGGTCGGAACAGATGGAGAAAAAAGTTTTTAAAAGTTTTTTTTGCTCTTCTTTTAACTGTGTTTTCTTTATTACTTTCAGTTCTGTTTACTTGGTTCACATATTTTAAAACCCCATGTCAATGATCCAGACATGGGCAAGCAAACGCAACCCTTACCAGCAGCCAGCTGTTCCTCAATATTAACTTCATATGTTTGGGAGGACTTGAAGTGAACATCGAGCCCTGTTCTCATTCAGTAATATCACCCACCCTGTAATTGCGCCAGCAGATCTTACAACCAACTCTGTGAAATATAAATGATTGTGCTGAAAGTTTAATTAACTTTATGTAAGCTTTCCCTCCACTGGAGACCTTGGTTAATATTCTGAGATCTCAAGCGCGTGACCTTGCAAAGTATGTTTTACTGTGTTCATTTCATCAAAGGCATCTGGATACTACTGGCAGTGCTCGGAATATTCACTAGCTCTGATTGGTTCTAAACATCCTGCTGGGTACACTGCTGTGTTTCGGTGGGGGGAGATTTTGTTGGATCATGATGTCACAGATCACTGACCCTGAACATTGCTTTTAGACCTGATGCTGGCTCGAATATTAATGTACCATCATGCATTGCTCTCAAATGAATAGTATAGGCAGTGCGTAAACCCGTCTCATCAGTTTTACTGAGACGTTAATAAGGACTGAGAGGGAAAATGTTGTATTTATGTGCTGCATGTGTTAGTACAAAGTCAAATTTAATCCTGCTCACTTTGGAGAGTACAGCAGAGCAAAGTGATGAACTTTGACTCCACATTTGAATAGAACAAGACATTAATTCCCATGTTGGTTTCTTCAGAGCTGAAGCTGCAGACTGTTTTAAAGACTTGACCTACTCTTGATTTGCAGTTCACATAAAAATGAATTAAGTCCTTTAAGACTTTAAATGAATTTAGAACAGTACATCACTAATCAAATGGCTTCAAATGACTTTGGCAATCCCTCTTTAACCTTTCTATTAAATTTGGAAAGGAGACCATAAATTGCAAAGCATTTATTTGCTCTTAGGTGTGAAAAAATGGAGCTGTTCATCAGAGAGATGCATGATGGGCTTCTTATTCCCATCACAAGTTTCCATTGAACACATTTGATGATAGAATAAATGTTCTGTATTCTTAATCTCTTAACTTAATTCTAACTGTCATGAAAGTGCTCATGATACATTTTTCTGGAGTCTATATTTCTAGTAGTTTCCTGGTTCTATTCTGGGAGTCACTGTCAGTTTAGCAGAAAATGTGGCATAATGTCTTATTGGGCAGGAATTTGGACTTACACTGGTACAAGACAACTTTTTCTACACAAGTGCCCATTCAGAGTAGTTTTTCTGACTAAAATATTTGCCTTTTCAGAACAAATAGGACATTTTTGATGACAGGAAGAGGTGTGGGTAGAGGGGGGGGGGGGTCTGGGAAATGACAACAGGTTCACTCTGAGCAACCACACACAGTCTTGCGCACTGTCCACTACACCATGGGGCTGGACTTCTTTTATGTATATTTTAAAAAGGTTTAAAAATGATTTTACAGGGTTTAAATGTAAAGTTGGCATTAATTTGTTTAAAATTAAAACAGGTTTGTTATTTTTTTCATCATGAATTTATGGCAGACAGTCAGTAGCTTTAGAAAGTATTCATTGAATTAATTACAAATGTTTTTGTGCTATGGTAAAATGTGTTTTACTATTGTACTAAGCCGTGATTCAATAATTTCACTATAACATAGCATCTATAAGCTACTGTAAAAACTGTAATCATCAAAAATAAGGAAAAATAATTTAAATTTATCAGTCTGTGTTGAGTGAGGGTTTAGTTCACTTTCAAATCGAGAAACTTGTATATTGTAAACCAAGTTTAGATTAATATTCTAAGTATATGACCCACACCTGCATTTCTTCTTATCAAGCTAACCTGAAACCTTTCAGCCAGTCACATCAGACGCATCCTGAGACCTCTTTAGTACTGTAAAATTAGACAAAGAAATTCACTGCAATGGCAGCCCTAAACGTACCGCAGAGCCAATGTAATTTAAATGTAAACGGTGGCCATTTAAAGCTTTCACCCGTGTAAATTATGTTGATCTAAATAGCAATGAATCAGTTGGAATGCTACACCATCTCTCTGTGGCAAGCGTTTCACTCTCCTCTCAGCCAAAGGACAAGATCTAGCTCAACATGAATGACACCATGGCAACCATCCATCAGTTAAACATTCAATCACTTTCTGAAAGCTTCAGAGAGTAACAATTATGTGAGAGTTTTTGATGACTGCTGCCCCCTTTCCATTTATTTCAGTATTTTTCTTTTTAAAATTGCTTTTTAATGACCAGAAAATTAGATTTGAGTAACGTGGATTCCGGAATGTGGTCCAATTTCCCATCAAACTATTAAATGCTGAATATTTTGATGCACAGCTTCCCTGCCATGTATTTCATGGTTATCAGCTGCAATTTTTGTTGAGATTACCAGTGACTCCCTAGTGATTAGTGGAGCCAACGCTTACTTCTGAAGTTCAAAAGTGCGTTCGGTACTTGCAGTGCTTGTGTAACTAAATTAATGACATCCTTTGATTGCGACTGGAAGTTTGTGGCGCTCTACTCTTTTCCTGACTCCCACACACATCATTGGATGCTGTCTGGGCCTCACTCTAATATATGACTTACTGCAGCTTTAATTGCTCTAGTGCCAAGGAAGAAATTCACTTATTACCTCAAAAACATACGTTGTTAATTATGAGGGCATGGCATGATTCCAAACTTCTTTTTAATTCACTCAAGTCATTGTCATTTTAAACGGATCAATATCATTTTGATTGAAGTTCCTGAATCATCTAATACAATTTCCTTATTTACATATAGCCACTAGTCAAACTCTACTTGGTCTTCTATTCTCCGACCTCTAGTTTCACTCTCTGAACCTCCATTTAGATCATTAATTCATACCATAAATAAGACAATTTCGAGCCGCAGCCCTGTAGAGTTTAGCTTCATTCTTCATAACAAACCTCTTGACTTGTTTTGAGCTATTAGGAGTTTAAGCATGGTTAGAACTGAAACCTGTAGAATTTCAGCTCTCTAGGTGTGAAGATTTGCTTAGAAATGCCCTAAACGGGCCCCACACCTGCAAATATTTTTACAGGCAAATTTCTTTAATTGCCTATTTTTATAATATACTTTCAATATTTTCAGAATGTTTGTTTACTTCTTTCAATTATTAACCAATCACAGCCTATGTGTTGTTTAACATAGGAATGACTTCTGCCCACCTATTGTTTAATTTTGATTTCAAATATAATGTGTAGGCTTCAAAAAGGTATTCATTTTGATTTATTTGTGTTTTAAAAGAACATTAAAAGTTATGACACACAATTTGCAAGTTAATTCAAACAAAGTTGAATGCAAGTTTTTAAGATCAAATAGGTGCCATCAATGCCATCTAGTAGTGAAAAGAAAGAATAACCCTAGGAAGTACAAGATCTGTGAGATAGGCTGGTTTATCAAAATGTTGCCCAAAACAAAGCACAATGGAACAAAAAGTTCCTGGAACATATGTTTAAAGTTCAGGAGAAGTTTATATGTATTTTTTTTTTGTTGTTGTTGTTTTTTGTTTTTTTTGGATACAACGTTGACATTGTTTTGATCTTGATTTATTAACTTTTATTTTGTCTCAACACTTTAAAATGTTGTTAGAAAACATAAAATCTGGACATTGTCCATTTTTGAGACCTTTTCTGTAAAAAAAAAATCCTATTTACTACTAAAATCCAATATGTTCTACTAGCAATTGTACATTTTGTAAAAACAGCAAATTGTAAAGTATTAAAAAAGGATTCTAAGGGTTAAGAGGTTTCTCACTGACAGAAAAACAATAATAAAAGTGAGACTTAAATCGACAAATTTATGAAATGTGTGTTACAGAAAGGGATTGGTGTCAGAAATGGACAAAGCAGCTAGAGACAGACAATTGTTTAAGCTAAAAAGGATTCAGGTTTACAATAAACATTTGAAATTAACATTGGTGTTCATTTTTAGATTTGAAACATACTCTGCAGACTAGTTTTTTAATTATGTTAGTTATTTAACACTTTAAACACCCATCAAGTTTACAGCAGCCTATGAACAGTAAACACTGTGCTTTTCGACAACCTTTTTCGAACTGTTGCTTTGAACTTTATCAGGAAACAAATTGATATATTTAAGAATATGATGGCACCACACCTCATCCATAAAATATAGTTCAGAATGATTGCATCGTTGTGATTCCCATCATTCTTTTTCATTGAGTTCCAATCCTGGCTCTAAGGTTTGGTGTCTGTTTCTGCCCTCCCTGCACTGGGGTCTCTAGACCCTGAACCTTCCAGCTCTTTCTGCTCAGCGTCTAATAATCCACTGTTGTGCTTTGGCTTGCTCTTCTCAAGCATGACCGCTTCGTTCCCGGGGCGAATCGGGCAAGAGGGATCAAGCTGACCCGTGCAATCCTTTCTCAAAATTTGACAGCGACTGTTCCATCCCTTAACGTACAATTCCAGCCAGACGCTCTGTCTGGAAATCAAAGGAGTGCTTGAAGGCACTGACATTGACATGATCAATAAAGAAAATGAAGAGAAGACATTGTGAAAATATCTATTGACAGTGATTGTGAAACTGAACTTGGTAGTTTCATCTTGCAAAAAGGACCTGTTTCAATGCAGTCTCTGTCACTTGGATAAAATAGAACATGCAAATCTAAGAAAAAGCAAAAAAAATAAATAAATATATTAGCGGTCTAGCATGTTAAAACAAATACATGTCAAAGCCCTGTTACGTAACTGACTATTAGATCATAACACGCCTCAGTAATATATGAACAAGCTTAACAGTTAGTGAATTATGTAGGAATGACATCGACCCACAAATTGTTTGATTTTGATCTCAAATATAATGTGTAGGTTTCAAAAATGTTGTTAGTTTTGATCATTTCAGAATTAATTTTGCCAGAACTTTAGAAGAGAAATGGCACATACGTTTCAAGGTAATTTAAATTGGTGGCATCAATGACATCTAGTGGTGAAAAGAACTTGTAAGTACAAGACCTGTGATATGGCTTGTGTTTTTTTTTTAATTCTGGCACAAAAAATGATTGGAACAGAGTATATGGTTTAGGAGACGTTTGCATTGTTTTTGATACTATGTATACCTTGTCTTTGCTTTTTGAGGGATTTATGGATTTATTTTGTCTCAACACTTTTTGATTTTTGTTAGAAAACAAAATCTGTTTATTGCCATTTATTTAGCAGTAAAAAAAATAAAAAAGTGTACAATTCAGCTTTGTTGTGGATCTATTGTACAATGTATTGAAAAAAATAATAAAATATATATATATATATATATATATATATATATATATATATATATATATATATATATATATATATATATATATATATATATATATATATATGCCACAAAAATGTCAACAAAAAAAGATAATTTATTAATCAAATACACTCAATAAGGCAACAAACTTCTAAGGGTTAACATGTCAAGACAAAAAAGTACCCCATTATCTGAAAATCTAAATCTGTTAGACTCATCTTTAGCTGTTCTATGTTCTCACCATGAACTTATTGGCATCACAAATTGATGTTTCCTCTTCGTTGATCAATTTAAACCGATTTTATTCTGTGTGACAAGCATATTGTCCAAAACAATAACAGAGCATTGGTCATGCTCATAATTCATAGTTTAATCCCCCTTTAATCACTGCTTGCAGCTTTAAGTGTAATATATTTAGCAACAAATACAATGGCAAATCATGTTTTACATGCATTTGGCGAATTAACACATTTTGCGAGTTCTTCCTGTCCCTGAGGTTTGAACCCATAACCTGAGACGCAGGAAACAGAGTATTCCCTGGGTTAATACTTGAGAACCTAAATACAAATCCAAGTGCAACTTTTATGCCATACACAGAGAGAAAACGAGGCACAATCATTTGATAATGTATAGATACAACACCAAGCAGGCTGACATCCATCAATTCTGTCCCGTATATTCACAATGCAGCAGACTGTGTGCGGGTATTCCCAAGTTTTCGCATTCTTTGTCTATTATAGTGTTCAATTTTTCAGTCTCCAGCAGTGCAAATGGCACGTTTGTTGATTATTTTTTTGATTTATCATATATTTACTTTCTTATTTTATTAAACGGGCTAACAGATGGCACAGCTGGCAGTGTAAGCGATGATTAGACTTTATGGAGCAGCTCCCTCAATGTTTTTACAGGGGTTTCAGACAGGTGCCCTGTAATCTTTTTCCAAACGACAGTCATTAGAGGATTTGCAGTATCTGCATTTCTGACTAGCTGAGATTTTTATCCTTCGTTTACAAAAAGAGGAAACTCTCTGTCACCAGTGCTTAGTCACAACTCATTAGCTTGTTTTAGGCGGCCACAGAATCTGCTGAGACACCCTTGATGACTATTAAAAGGAATGTGCAAAGACATGGGTGACAGGCAACAGACAACACTATGAGATACAATCTGAAGGAAGGAAAATTTCAAGAGAATCCATCTAGGTAAGAAATCAGAGCTAATGAGGTGAAAGATTTGCTGAATGTATATTAAAAAAAAACTTCCTTCAGCGGTCTATCAGAGCTGCAATTTATCTTTGACACAAAGCTAGGGCTATGCCAAGAGCCCTGGAGGACCCTGAGACACAGACTGAGGTGATTGGCCAGTCTGAGGCAGTCAGGCTGAACAGACACATCTCCAATGGAGCAAAAAGGGGAGCCTGTGCACAAATATGAGCATCTGAGGCCACATGTGCCATAGTGCCTTAATTTCTTTGCTATTTTGTGGTTTTGTCATCTTTTAAGATGGCCTGCCTTCATTTTCTTATACCCCCCATTTTGTTTGAATCTCTGAATACCTTTCAGGGGCTGTTGGGTTCAAGATGAGGATCAGAAGTTATTTATCGGACCTACTACTGACAGAAATGTAAGTTAAAGTTAGCTAGAGGGAGTAAGATACAGAGTACGGTGAGGGAAAGAGGTATATGACCCCCTGTTAATTGTGAAGTACTTTTAATAACAGAATTTTCTCAACAGCATTTAAATAGTTAAATTGCATCATCATTGATGCCCAATTGCACGGGTCAGACTTTAATTTATTCATTTAGATTTATTGAGGTCCGATGTGTTGCCACTGTTGTGTGAGCCATGAGAGTAGAGTTCTGGCAGTGTTTTTGGTCATTGTCATGCTGAAAAAACTAATCTTTTTTTAGTACATGCCAATCTTTCATCCCATTGCTCCTGTCTTCTTGGCAGAAAACACCCTCAAGTCACAAAGTTTCAGGTTTGATTACAGTTGGTCGGTTAAACATTATTTATGTTGAATTTATTCATTTATGTATTAATTCATTCAACGAACTCCATTGTGCAACATTGTGTAGACCCGTGGCACTAGGTGGCAGCAATGAGCCTGATTGAGATAGCTCTTTGGGGATGAAGAAGAGTGGCTCAGATTTTTATCAGAAGTGCACGCCTTCATCCTAGGCTCAGTGTTTGCTCCAACAAATCAAGTTTCAGGCAAAATCACCTAAAAAAGCACCATTGCAGAGATGCCTTTGGTATGTGACATTCATTAAACTTTCACTTCGAGCATTGATAAAACTTCTGGAGTTGAAACCACATCCTCTTTGTGTTCAAGTTGAGGCAGGCCAACTGACAATTAAATTCGGGAATGTGTGAAAATAAAAGTTCAGCATATTCCACTCAACTAGTTTTGTGTTACCAATTTGCTTGGTAATAATAGTATATGGAGGACACGTGTAAAGAGAATATTTCCATTTATGTAATGGGTCAGAAGTTATTTGTAAACTGAATGTAATGCAAAAATCCCAGGTGAGGGAATCGACTACAAGAAAAGCGTTCACATTTGTCTAATTGAGCTTGCACTAACAGGATGTTTGATCATTGCTGTTTGAGCACTTATGATATTCACTTAGCAAAAACCTAGTTTACACTCCTGAAACTCAGCACTTTCACAAAAGAAAGGAAGCAAGAAAGTCTTAATTAGATCCATGAATAGACAACGAAGGAAATCACAGCTGGCTAAATGGAACTGTTTACTGCCATTGTTCCCATTCCCTGCACACACACCGAGAGAGGCGAATGCACTTGAACACATGTTAGCGCTTTTGCTTTGTCTGTGATGACCGTTTCCAATCTCCATTGGGATAATTAAAAATGTCTTACGAGTCCCACACAAAGTCACAAACCTAGCAACAAACCATGGAAGACATTTACCTATAAAAAGAGATTCTCTCTGGGATTCATTTTCCATGCTTTCTACACCTCTTTCCGACCGCAGAGTAAATAGTGCGGTCTCCATGCTAATAGATCCTTGGTGGAGACCTGCTGAGTGCATACTTCTGTTCCTGCACTTGTCGTACCCTTCTTCATCTAGAGCCACCTGCTGAGTGCATCCTTCATGAGTGCTTTCCTTTAATAGCAACCAGCCCAAGTGTCCGATTTGCTTCCAGAGAATGCATATGCTCTGATTTTGACCTTCTGTTCTGTAGCATATTACTTCAGGGATGCTTCTGTTTTGACCTTTCCAGAATTAAAAAAACCTCTGCAGAAAACCAATTAACTGTTTAAAACATAGTTGCATCACCCGAAGGCTTTCTAAAGAGCTAAAGGTGGGTTCAACCAGTTTTCACCCTCTTGAGGGTGTACCACTAGTGAAAACTGGTAAATATGTCATGTCGGTCGAGGTGAGAGGCCTCTTTGATAAAACCAAAACATTAGGACACATTCCGAAACCCAAGGGCTCTATTACTTACCCTCATGTGACTTACGGATGCATATTTTTCATCTTTACAGATATATTTAGCAAACATTTCGCATTTATTGCTTGCGAAGTGATGAGACTTGCACAGAACTCTTTGATGAACTTCGGACTTTATTGGGATTGGGACGTACAGCATGGGATTGTCCCTCTTAGTTGGTGAACTGCAGCTATAGCCATTTCTGTACTGGCTGTTTGACCGATTGATGCTTCTTTTCCCCATACGGTGTCTATGTTCTGTCATGAACACACATGAAACCTTATTAAATAATGATTATTTAATTGCCTGTGCGCTAGTAGAATGTCATCATACGTGAAGCTGTAATTATTCCTGAAATGTTCATTTTATAAATGTCAACATTTATAAAATAAGACCATTTTACAGCATTTTTTCTGTTGACATTTGTTAATTAATATTGTTTTAATGTGTCAGCCCACAGTGACCATATGTTCATATTTTCTGAGTGCTCGGTGATCTGGATTCAAGAAATAAAATAGAGTAGGAGGGAGAGAAAATTTATATAGAGGGATGAGAGAGCTAAATACAGAAACGAAGATGAGGAAACAGGGCCTGAAGTCTCTAATGGAACTGGCTGGAAGCAAAACGAGAGAGACGGGAGATCATAAAAGTGGAATCAAAAGTGAGGTGTGGAAGTGAGTTGTACAGCAGCGAGTGAGAGAATACAGAGAAGAAGGGAGTAGGGAGCATGTTTTTATCATGAATCCTGGGGGGGGGGGGGAAGAATTATATTTTCATGAATGAAGCATTGATGGCCAAAGATGCTAAATATAAATATTTTTTATATGGGGTGATGGGCACCATTTTAAAAATGATTATAGCAGAACTTTGTGTGTTTTCCACTGAGTTGTCAATTATGCATCAACTGTGCTATAAGATGTGCTATAAGTTTTGGTACACTTGCTATATTTCTGTGATTTACAAATTAATAAAAAAAATATGAATTATTAGCACAGAATCCCCTGCAGGCCGAATGGTTCAATGATTAAATTACTGTTGATGAATTATGCTGTTGGTGGTACATTTGTATTGCTGTTAATCTGTTTAAAAGCTTGTTGCATTATTTAATGTTGGTCAACAGATTGTTCAATTACGTAATAACATTTTTTTTTCCATTATGGTTAATTGCTTAATACAAAATTAATTGGAATTCTACTCTAATGGGAATTTGTCATAAGAGGGCGTATGCAATCGTCAAGAGGGCGTATTGTCGTGTTAAAGCTCTAACTTTACCATTCTCGTGTTCCGCCTCAGTTTTTATTACCCAGTAGCGATGCACTGTAACGTCAGGCCAACCCCCATTTTAGCCTCTTGATCAGAAACTATGGGTGATGTCACCAACACTACGTCCATGGTTTGAGAGTCTGAGCGAGTAAGCAGTCTCTAAGGTTAATTATGTTTGTCAATTAATGTTTTCCTTTTGTCTCCCTCTTCTTGCCTCATATGGAAACTCCTGTAAAGGTAAGCTTTGATTTCACGTGTTCTCATATGTGTGCATCTTCGACCGCAGGTCTTTGTGAAGTGCATGCATGTGGAAGTTCAACTCCTCTGCACTGACTTTTCAAAGCTCTTTGATGTTGCGTTGCCAGCATAGACCGAGTGAAGGTAGGGATAAGACTGAATCAATAAACACACACAAGGTTATGAGCAAACTTTCATCTCAGCTAGTGGTCAATGTTTGATTTGGTAGTTTGGAATGTTGCGCTTTATTTTTGAGGTCCTTGAACTTGTCAAATATTTTTTTTTTCATTCTACATTTCAAACTCAGAATCACGGGAGGGGGTGAGAGAAAGGGTGAAACAAAATGTCACAAAAGGTGTTTTTAGGAAGCTTTTTGTACTTTGCACAGTTGGAAGGAATTGTATATCATCTCTAAACACAGCTCCAAATCAATAGGTACGAGGAAAAAACATATATTTAGAAATAAATCCAGAAAAAGATGGTTTTCCAGACCTGATGCCAACCCAATACAAAAAAAGAACTTCCGACACTCAATTCCTGTTGAGTTCCAGTTGCTGAAACTGAGATACCTCATTTTTAAAAGAGTTAGAGACCCGGAGAATCTGGTTTGAAAAATAAAATCTCTGGCTTTGGTATTTTGATGGGGGAAGAGCACTGGGAATCATGATGTTCGATGCATGATTGTTGCCATTAAAGAGACAAACACAGGGATATTTGTTTTTGAAAGTTTGAAAATCAGTTTTTAACATAAACTAAATTCAACATTTTAAAATAACTACATTATAGTTGATCTAGTAAATCCTAATCACAGTGTAAAGATAGAACCCTTTAAATCATGGAAATAATATGGTCTGTAGTTCAATATCGAACGGGTCTCCAAAGTGTTCTTGAATGTGAAGGAACAAAGCAGCTGCAAAGAATGAAATATCTTTTCAAACTTTTACTGCATATCCTTCCTCAAGGAGATCCGCTTGTTCTTCTTATAGATGTCCAGGGGGTTCCTTTACTCTGCATTCTACAGATATTTTGCCACCAGGCTTTAAAATTGGACATTTACCGACATTCTCCTTTTTCACTAGATCTGAGTGGAGCAATCTGAGGGTCTAAACAGTGTGTGGAGTGAAAAGAAAGTGATTCTCTAGTGGTTTCATGGTCAAAATATTGTCAGTCGTTGCTTTATGTTTTCAAAGAAATGATATATTAATATAAAGAATACAGTAAAAATGTAATACTGAAGGGTTTCATCACCATCTATTATTTTAGGTTTAAAAATACCGGAAACAGCAAGGTCATCCAGAACACATAAGAAAAGCGTTTTACACAAATCTCCGCATTCTGATGGGATTAGATTGTGCTCTCAGATGAGCACAGAGTTAATGAAAAACAGTAGTTCTCGAGGAGAACAAAATATATAAAAGCATACAATTCTTTAACGAACCCCTGTGAAACTAGTCCCATCCAAATAGGATTTATGTCAGAGATGCTTTCAGATAACATAAACAGTTATTACAAAAAACATAATGTTCAGAGGCCTAATATTTTTTCAGAGGCCTAACATAAAAAGTTTTCTCTTCGTGAGAAAAGTCTGTGGTGTCACCACAAAATGTGTATTATTCAAGTCAGATTAATCTTGCACAATGTGCCCTCGTCGACAGTTTTATTCTTTTGATAAGGATGCCACAGTGAATTATTAAGTGTGCTTTGTAATTCTGAGAAGGAGATTCTGAAAAATGTAAAAGATGAAGGCTCAAGATGAGAAGAGGATTCAACTGTGTGAAGATTCTGTCTCCTTAAGCTAGAGAACAAACTGTAGAAGCTTTGCGCGGGCAGAAATTAAAACAAAGACTCTTGTAGGAAACTCAAAATTGATGCAAGTTTAGCCAACAGTCAGCCAAAATCTAACCAAACAAATAGTTTTTAAAAGGGGGGAAGCGCTGAGGGTGGAGTTACATGACATGATGGTCAGTTTACCGAAAATTAAAATGACTAGCTAATCAGCAAACCTTTAAACTGAGTCGGTTGAAGACATAGCTTAAGGACCTGTCCACCTCTACCTAGTTATTTTTTTCTGCACATTTGCATAGTTCGACCACATGTAAAGCAACATTTATTAAAATAAGGGAAATTTATTAAAATAAACATTTGCAAACAAAAATTGGTAAAAATTTGTTGAAAATGAAAATGAAAAGTGATTATCCACCAGTCCGGTGGATTCTCTGGTGTAGGTGTGCAGGAAGCACAAAGAAGGTTCAGGGGTGCCGGCTTTTCAACTAGGTGGTGGTGTCGGTGACGGTTTTTGCCAGAGGTATGGATATCCCAATGTGCTGGTACCTCATTTTCTACCTCACCCGACTCCATTGTGGCCTAGTAATCCAAATGGGCCAGGTGACTCATCAGGCCCATATGGGGTGTTAAAGAACTGGTCGGTGCAGCTCACTTGAGAGCTCTCTGATTGTTCCAGCCTCATCCACCTTATACGCTCTTTTCCCGCTCTTTTGTGGTACTGTGCAAACGAGCAGCTCCTGCACGTGCTGGTTAAAAACCCTGGACCCAGTCACAACACGGAAAATAGGTTTTCATGGATGTTAGAGGTGGGGTTTATCAACAGCTATGTTTCCATTTAAAGATACTAATTCATGCGCAAAACTGCAGTATAGGATAAAATATTTGCTTAAAAAGCAAATGACTGATGGAAAGGAATTTTAGAATAACTAACTATTTTTCTTATTGGATAAAAAAAGCATGTGCACAACTGGGATGTTCCAAAATGAGCACAAAAATAGGTGGATGGAAATGCAGCTATTGTCGTCACGCACTTTGCTTGGCTTAACTGCTTTGGT
Source organism: Danionella cerebrum (assembly GCA_007224835.1). Taxonomy (NCBI): domain Eukaryota; kingdom Metazoa; phylum Chordata; class Actinopteri; order Cypriniformes; family Danionidae; genus Danionella; species Danionella cerebrum. The sequence continues at coordinate 327,916 of SRMA01027019.1, forward strand.
TGCAATTTTGATGTGCTACCCTGATGCAAACTCAATGTTGAATACTCATTTTAAAAACGACACAAAGTGACTGGCACCTGCTGGTTTTGTATAATTTTTATAATGATGAGACATGGTTGTTTTCGTGTGGACATAATTTTCTTTTTTTTTTTTTTTTTATGAAGAGGGATGTGTGGATATGATTTTTGTTGTACACAATGTGAAAGAAAAACAAACATTTGGCCCAAACTCTGTGTGGATAGGGCCTTTGTCTTTATCAATCAAAACAAAGATTTATTGCACAACCAATGTCGCTAACACAGAGATAAAGGGCATTACAATATAAATTATAATTCCAGTAAATGAAATTATTTAGTAATTAGTAATCGGTATAGCTTTACAAAATATCTGTATTATAACAAACAAGTGATTAAATAAAATCTGCAGTGTTCAGTTTCCTTTTGTATTACATTCTGACCAATTCAGATCTAATGGATCAGGTCAATTCAAAATCCTGATATTCTTCAATTACATTTTTATCATTTGTATTGAGCTTTTAATATTCTCATCTCTGTCTCCTCAGCGATTGTATATGTTTCAGACGACACACACACATATTTACTCAAAGTAAGAGAGACCATTATCACCAAATGCAGGGCTTTGATTGAAAGAGTGAACACTGAAGTTTAAGATATAATCATTTCGATGAATCGTAGTATAATGGAAAATCTCAGCAGTAGTTCGCTCTTATGATTCAGTAATGGCTCCTCCATTACCACAAGTGTGCATTCGATTCTCCTGGCCTCTGAACAAGCTGATCAACAGGGAGGCTTATTTAACAATAGCATCAAAGTTTGTTTGTCTTTTCAGGGAAATAATTTTCCCAGAAATGGTGTGGAAAACATTTCTCTTTGCTTTGATGTCTTGGCATTTTAAAGAATGATGTCTAGTCGGACTGTGTTCAAATTTTAGTGAAAAGCGCCTGAGACGGAACCGACTACAGAGAAAAACAATGACAACATAATTGGTCTTTTATTTCCACGCTGGATGACAGGGAGAAATGAGACATGACTGTCAATGAGCTTTTATTGTAAATTATGGAAGCTGATGATTTCTGAAATACTCTCAGTTTATTGAAAGAGTCGACAGGTTAATAATTAGAAATCTGCTTTCGCAGTGATTGAATTTAAATTTTATTTTAATTCACTGTGTCTATTTCATTCAACTTTTAAAAAATATTCAACTCCAGACAATTTCATTCACACATAGATATTTGACAAGTATATGTGTTAAGGGTGTCTTAATGGGTATACAAACACCTCATGGCCAATCTTGAAATAAATTAGATGGATTTTATTTTGAAAACACAGAGTCTGTCCTCCTTAATGTTAACAATGACATTTTATTGGCGTTGGATTGATGTAGATTGGCAGTATTGCATGAGATATGTCTGTGGTTCCGTTCATTTTTTACTGGGAGTTTCATATCATTCAGTTCAAGTAAACTGTGGAGTCCCACAAGGCTCTGTCCTGGGTCCTATGCTTCTTGCACTATTCTTGCTTCTTTAAAATGAAAAAAAAAAAAAAAAACATCCTAATTTGAGATAGGAATTATGTGTTTGGTGTTCTGGAGGATAGTTTTTTTAGTTTTAATAGTTTTTTTTGTTTGTTTGTTTTTTACAAAGAGCTCTTTTGCCAAAGTGATTTGATTTATAATCTTAATAAAACCCAATTTAAATTTCAAGTCAGTGCATTTTAAGGGAAAGCAAGTTGATTTTATTCTTAGAGAAATAAAAATCCTTTATACCGAGGTGATGTACGGACATTAATGAAATAAAATGGAGAACTTAAAGATACTGAACACCTATGTTATGTGTTAACGAAAAGGAGGGTGAATTAAAATGTTGCTTTTAATCTTTTAGTTTAATGTAATTTCATAACATCAGATATGAAACAGATTTTCTCTATTAGCTCTAAACCAGTCTCCATGTTTTCTCTGCTCGAATTCACTTGTTGATTAACTGCCTCAAGAGTAATTTTCTTCTTTTATTCCATACATCTGTTGTAGCAATATCAATTATTCCCAGATGAGAAAGTACGCTTGAGACAATTTCACGGGAGCTTGTTTTTATTATTTATTTCTGATGGCTAGAGCATAAATTAATCATTAACTTCCAGATGTATAGGTGTATTAATCTGCTCGTGTTAGCGTTGTAAGGACAGACATGAATGCATATTTTGTGCACAATTAATTCTGTGGGGTTTTAGGGAAATGTTTTGGTACATTATGTTGAATGAATGAAGCTGTAATTATCTTTTAATTCGTGCTATTAGTATTCGGCTAAACAACAATCCATTCTCCATCCTCCCCTTTCCTCCATTGATTGGTAATGGACATCGTGTCCACTGAGTTGCATGTAATTGACTGTGAGAAGGGACTATAAATAAAAACTGACCGAGTTTATTTATTGCGTTGACTTTCACATTATTTACAGGTTCCAGTAGGAGCAATGTCCTTCAACTATGTCAGCAAAACTGTATATATTAACTTATCCAGATCTTTGTTTGAAAGTGTTTAATAATTAGAAAATAGTATTGAACCATGATTTGCAATGTTGCATTTGGATAAAGCTCAAAAATATTTTAAATGAAGAGATTATTGTTGGTGGCGCAGTGGGATTTAGGGAAATGTGGGTAGCACAGTGGCCTTCTAGTTAGAAGGTTGTCGGTTGTATGTTCTCCCTGTGCTTACTTGGGTTTTCTCCAGGTACTCCGGTTTCCACCAAAATCCCCAACAACATGCGGTTAAGTTAATTGAATAATTGAATAGACTGGTGACCTGTCCAGGGTGTACCCCGCCTCTTGGCCAATGTGTGCTGGAGATAGGCACCGGCAGACCCAGTGAAAAGAAATACACGGCTTGAAAAATGAATGAAATTATTGTTAAAAATTTTTACATTTTAAAAGAGCGTGTTTTTCTGTGATTTGATTTTCCTCAATGTGTGCAGTATACATTTTATCCAATGAAAAATCCAATTAAATTCTGTCCAATTAAATGATTTTTTTTTTCACTTTTTATAATTTTACAATTCTAAGCTTCTTCCTAAGAGGTAAATCAAAATCACATAAAAAATGCCAGAATATGCATTCTGGGGAACAGGGGTGCGATGTGGCAGCCTAATGGACTAAACCAATGGCCACGCCTCTTTGGGTGTAGTAGCTTCCCCATGTAGCTCCCATGTGAATTCCTAGTGTGATTTTTTTTTTTTCCTCTGGGTGCTCTGGTTTTCACAAATAAAACATGCGCCTTAAGCTAATTAAATATACTACACCTTAAACTGAACGTAAATCATTATCAAAACACTATCTTGCACTCTTAAACAACTTTTAAGTTCTGTTTAACTAATAAATTTGCTCTCTCCTCAATAAAACATCCTCAAAAATATGCTGCTTTGAAGCATCTGCATAAGCGGGTGGGAAAAAGAATGAATGAATGTTAATATTTACACCTACATGTTGCATATATCTTTGATTATTGTGTGATTTGTTGTGGTGGCATCTATCAATAGTGCATTTTAAAATGGTTAAGTAATCTTAAATATAAATCAGAGATATGGTCCTTAACTCAAAGGGTTTTAACAACTTTTAACAAAAAAACAAAAAACAAAAAAAAGAAGTCAGGGACCGTGTCCACCTCTTAGAATACACTGGTATTTGTGGGATTCTATTTTATGTTCAAGTTGACAATGAAAACTATTTTAAATACGTCCTTGAAAATGAAAAAATGAAACATAATAGGAAAATACTCTAACCCTGCTTGACAAAGCATCACTGGGCTCTAATGCTGGTGTCCGTGACCCCATGCGATAACAATAACCCAGTACAACCCAGCACTTGGTGAATAAACCTAATTTCTGCAGAAAAAGTTCAGTGCTGATTGAGAAGCTTTGGTGAGAATGCAGATTAGCAGCGTCTGGTGAAAAGAGGCCTGAGTTTGGCTTGATTCTGCGCTGCTGTTGACACACTGAGACTGGAGTGTCAGAGCCAACTGTGAAGTGCCCTTCTCCCTCAGCCATGGGTTCGTTTGCAATTCTGACACTCTCCAGATGTCACCTCTCAACCCTGTGAGGCCTCGTGCGCAGCCTGCCAACCCAAGTTACCCCTACTCTCAACACCTCATTGCCTCTCTAGGACTTGACTCCTTTTGAAGGCGCAAAAGTGTTTTTAACAGTAAAGCAAATGTATTTATGTATTTCATCATTGAGAGCCAAATACAATCAGGATGGTTAAATTGTACTGCTCATATTTGATCTTGCTGCATCTTTAATTGAATTTGTTTTAAACACTTTATTATATATTCAAATGGAAATGACACAATTAGCGAGGTGCATCACCACCGCGTATCTCTTTAATCACACTGAATGTGATTGTAATTATAGGCTGGAAACATGCTGGAATCTTCTATTTTCTCAAGAACGGAAACACGCCAAGATTTCTGGATGGTTAGGCTTGACATTTACACACAATCAAACTGTCCTTGTTATGCTGTGGAAATTATAATGATGGATGTATCTGTGTTATTTAAGTATTTACTTTTAGTATAGTGATAAAGCATGCATAAATTTGCATAAATGTTTGTGGAAATGGTGGAGTATTCTGTGAAAACTTTCCCTGTGGTGATTGATGGCCTACTTTCTCCCACTGTAGATGCCAGAGATATCTAGGGAGAGAGATGGACAGATAAAGCTGTTATGCAGAGGGAGAGAAAGAGTTCAGTTCTTAAGTTTGCTGAGGCAAAGCCATGTCTCATTATTTCCACCCTCAACATTTCAGTCATATAAGCAGTTTTGATCAAGATTCTTTAAAACTTTAGCTTCCAAGTTGTGCAACTACATGCATAAGCTTTTGAAGTGTGATAGGTAGTCAGCCCACACCCCCTGCTGTCAGTGATCTAACCCAATGTTAAATAATGCTAACTTTTACATCATCCATCCCTTGCTATTTTTTGTTTTGACATTTGAAGATTTTGGCATTTTATTGCAATGTTTCCTTTCAAACTCTTTGCATTTGTCCTCATAAAGAAGCTCAGTTGGGATTATGTTTGGAGGGTTTGTTAAAACATTGCAAAGAGAGTTTGAGTATTGTTGAGGTTGCTATTGATTAAGTTTCAGAAAGTTTGGGATTATTTCTGTATTAAAAGCACAAAGACTCTTTTTTAAGGTCATTGTGGATGACATGGCTCTGTGTCCTTCTCAGAATTTGTCCAAGTAGCCACCAAACGCCCTATGAGATGGTTAGAGGAAGCTGATTGGAACGAGTTAGTGAGAGACGAGGTAAATCAGCTTATAAGGACACGAGGAAATGGATTAATTGATGGGTGGACGTGTCCTAACTATGCCTCCCGAGTTCAAGTCCCAAGCAAAATCAAGTTGTCTGACATTCCTAGCATCTTTTAGTGTTTTCCCCTCATCAAAAACATGCGTCAAGTTTTATTCAGAATCTTTCACAACAAATATGTTTCAATGTTGTTATTAGAGCTATGCTTAACCAGTCTCTAAGGCTTTGTGTACACTGCAAGCTGCTCAGTTCTGATTTGAAATCCCATTCTTTTAAATGCCATATTCATGCATGTTACTATTGCAAGTGTAAAAGTCGTAAAGATATTGTAGTAGTGTGAAGTGGAAAAGTGAAGCACATGTTTCTAACGATGGAGAAGGAGGAAATAGACATTTTCTATTTCTGATTTTAAGCGGTCATCCACTTCCCATGTGACATCCTTACCCATTAGAAGTCTCCGCATGCACCGGTGCATGTGCCAATAACACCGGCTGTTTTGATTTAAGTAGGAATGATGTAACCGGCCGTCAAAATTTCGAATAAAAGTACAAGTAAAAGTAAATTACAGGTTTCAAAAAGGTTATTAGTTTAAAAAAAATTTGAAAAGTAATTTCAAAGTTATTTAAATTTAAATGTGAGAAAATACAATCTGATGGTCAAAAGCGTTGGCCTGGTTTGACCCTTTTCTTTCCTTTTCTCTAATTTCTTTATTTTGCCTCAACACTTTTGTTTGATTGCTATAAAACATAAAAACTATTTTTTTTTTTTTCAAATTTTGCAGAAAAAAAGACAAAATTTACGAAATAAAATTCCTTTTTGTTGTGGAATTGTTTTGTAATGTAATGAAAGAATATTACAAGCTGGGGTTGTATCAAAAATAAATCATGCATTGCCACAAAAAAAAACAAACTACTTTTTAATGTAAAATGATTAAAGCAAATTGTAAAGTAGCAATGTTCAAAAAGGCCCAGTACGTTTAAGGGATAAACCTCTGCAAACTTCATATTAAATTGTCTTAAATTACTGACTTTAAGTTTGCGATGCATTTGCTTTGATGCACATCTGATTTATGTTTACATAAGGCCTGATTCACGTCTCAAAAAATGTGTTTTTTTTTCAGTTTACACCATCATAGATCAGATCCCATCTCTCCAAAAATCTCTCCAAAAATCTGAATTGGGTCACATTCGACTGGCGGTGTTAACGGGGCCTTGGTGCTTAGTTTTGACCTCCATCATCCACCTATAAATCACTGACTGAGATTGCTTCTCATGAGCAGGGAAGAGATGCCGGCCTCCGTGACAGTGGGGGTTATAGATATGTCTTCCTTTGGGAAGCATTTGTTAACCAGGAAAAGTACGAAATCCATTCGTCATTTTCATTTTTACCAAAAAATAGTCAATAATCGCTCAGCTCTGGACGACAAGGTTGGGAAAAAAACTGGTTTAATTTACATTATTAAGGTAAAACAAACTTTTATGATGAACTTTCAACGTCTATCGAATCTAACAAAACAGATTTGTACATATATGTAAGCTCAAAATGACATTTACGCTGTTCCTCATCACCATAAACTAGGCTCCAGCTTCACTCCGCTTTAGCGTTTCGACAGTTGACGGCCCCTGTATAACCTCACTAACCTCGATGCTTGCTTTTGCTGTGCTTTTAAAACTGACCTCCTTTCTGCCATGGAATGAGCATCCACGTGTGTATCCTTAGCTTCAGAAGTATCCCTCTCTTTATCTCAAGGTTACAAGAGAACGTGTGCCTGTTCTCTCCTTTAAAGCTGATGAAAGGTTGCTGACACAGCTCATGATTACATCCCAGTGGACCTATTCCAGTTGCAGGAGCAGCTCTCAAAAATCAACCCTTGTCCGGTTCACCAATTAGTCCCACGAGGACCCTAATGGCTGCCGTGATCAAAGCCTGAGTGCTGCTCAGCGCTGGGCCTGTTTCTTTAAAGCCTCCCGAGGAGCAAACTGCAACTACAGGCTAAAAGCTGCCAAGCAGCCGGTCACTGTTACAATGAAAGGTGTCAGGATCATATGCTTCTCTAGAGGCTTTCACATATTCATGCACAGTGGAGGTCAAGCACACAAATACTGTATAGAGACCTCAAGCTCTACAGAAGAGATATTCTTAACCCGATCCATTATAAACTGGATCAGGGTGACTGATGCTAGCAGAGGCATTTTAAGTGAAAACGTGTGACCAGTGCAACCAAAATAATTTTCAATTGTGATCACCTTGGCAAATTCATCTCATTCATCTTCTGTTTCTTAGCTTTTTTTTTTAAAACCAAGATGCAATAAACATGGCCTTTGTTTTGTTCAATTAACTCTATTTTAGTTTCATCACACCAAAATGGTGCGGGCGTTTACAAATGTGCTTTAGCAGACCTCAAGCAACTTTTTAAAAGAGGACCAATTTGTTTATTTTGCAAACACTCTAGCACTTTTTATCATTTTTAGTTTGGGATTTCTTTTTCGATAACTTAAACGCGAGTTATGGATCTTTTTTTTGTCTTTCATATGCCCTTTTCAATGCAAGTGTCAGTTATTTCTCATTTTTACAGAGTTATTGATGTTTCAGTACCTATAAAAGTGAATTATGGATCTTCTGTTTGGCTCGTGTGTGCCCTTGTCAATGCAAGTGCCAATTATCTCTTAGATAATCTTGAGTATCTGTTTATTTTCAGCATAGTAATATAGTATCTGAATAGCTGTGTTTTGGGGAGAGCCGTCACTCGGTTACTTCTGGGTGAATTTGAGGACACAAGTGAATTAAGTCAATTTTAACGGGTTCAAAAACTTGAAGAGTGAAGTGGAGTGGGTAAAACAAGCTGTCGACTTATGGGTGGAGAGGAATGTTTTGGCCATCACAGCACACTGAAAAGAGAAAAAACTGAAGTGTAGCTAAGGTCAATGCTAAAGCGGTGGTGCAGCACAAAGATGACTCTTTATTGCTGTAGTGCAGAAAGCGCACATATAGATTTTTATTTTGAGCTGGGTCATGCAGCTTTCTTTTAAAACAACCAGGTTAATCTTTTGTGGGTTTGTTTTTGTAGCAAGTGGATTTGGATGTACAAAAAGTGTCAAACTGTAAATATTCAACCAAAGGTCCTTTTTCTGCCGTCTTGTATGCATCTCATACTGGGCTAATGATGATGTGGCCAGTCATCAGAAATAACCTGGACCCACTGCTTTGGAAGGAAAGCTCAGAATACAAAGATACCAGATTCATGCATAAGCCCAAGAATATTTTTAAGGTAACAACTATGCTGTAACTGTAAACAAAGATAATATACTGGGAAACAGACTTTCGAGTTTAATGAATAAAATCTTTTGAGAACGGTGCACAGCAAAAGACTGATTTTCTCAAATTATAAGTCAGCAGTTGTCAAAATTGATTATTTTGCTTTGAAATTATATTGATTATTGTAGAGAACTGTCACAAACGTTTTGAGTTCTGTGAACTTTTTGGAATTACAAAATATCTAATTATTTTTATTAATTTAATAAAAGGGGCTTGGGCATACTATGTCTTTTGTGCTCTGTCCCCCAAATGCTAATATCTTGCTGAGTCAATAGTCTCCTTTTCAGCAGATTCTTTGAAGATGTTGGAACTGCTTCTGATCAGTTGAAGATGGTGCCTGAGCTTGGCAGAATCCGGAAACAGATTCATCAATTGCATTCCAAACTCTCATTTTTAGGTTCAAATAAAACCGCATGCACCCTTTCTTTATATAAAACACTCTATTTTATTGTGCAATTTTATTTTACACTTTCATAACACAGCATGGGCCCTGTGATGGACTGGCGACCTGTCCATGGTGTACCCCTGTCTCTCGCTCGATGTGCGCTGGAGAAAGGCACCAGCAAACCCCCGAAAGGGAATGAGCGTGTTGGAAAATGAATGAATTCCACAGCGTGTAATTTTGCGAAGTTGTCATGCTCTCTAGAGGAGGGCTTTGCATCCAGAATGTTCCCTTTTTCCCAAAGTTTTCCTTGAGTTAATGAAAATGTGGATGCTGAGAATCTGTCTATGGAGGTGATAGAGGGCATACTGCCCCTCCCTCCTCTTTGCCTCCGCTTACTCCTCTTGAACTTAAGCTAAATTGACTTCAGTGCAAAAATGTCAATGCAAAAACAGCACATAGCGACAAATTGGCTGGTAATTAGAATATGTTTGATGTAAATAGTAAAGCTTTTGAAGTTAAAATGAGTCTATAGGGATTTTCATGTATTTCGACAAACATGCATCAAAAATAGAAAGTGCCTCATAAATAAGCATCAGCACACAGGGAAAAATCTGCATTTGTGTCGCCGTTCAAAATGTTATATTAAAAAGTGTCTTTTTGTGTGAAATTCATTTGATAGTTGGGTTTGGTGCCACCTGTACACGTTTTCTCTGTTATATGCATTATCATTTTGATTCTGTATTGCCTGTCGCTGTGTGATTTCTTTCTCTTACTCTATCATTTTATTTCTCCCTCCTTTTCTAAAAAATTTTTTTTTCATCCAGTTCCGTTTCTGTGATTACATGCAAATAGTTCCCAATATAAACCAATAATTTTTTTGCTGAAAGTTCTAGCTAAGTAAGAAACTGTTAGGGCGTTGTAAATTTTTTGGTGCATTCCTAGCTTGACTTCCTTATATGGTCCTGTTTTTTTTTTTTTTACAATTTTCAGATTGATTTGACTGTCATTGCTTTTTGGAGATTTTTTCATTTACATTTTGCCTCAACAATTTTTAAAAAAACATAAAAACGGTTTGTTGTAATTTTTTCTTATTTTGGTGTGAAAAATTTACAATTTAATAGTCATTTTTTGTTAAATTTCAGGTTTGTTGTGGAATTTGTGTGCAATGTAATGAAAAAAAATTAAGCTGTCCTAAATAAAAATGATTTCAGACATTGATACAAAAAATCTTTTTTAAAGGTAATTTATTGAGTAGTTTGTAAAAGTAATTGTAAAAGTAGTAGAAAGCTTCCATTTAGAAAAAAAAAAAAAAATATATATATATATATATATATATATATTCTCCTAAGCCGCACATCATGCCAATTAAAAAAAAAAAATTAAGTATGCTCTTGAATGTCAATACATAAAAAAAAAACTAGTGCATTTATGTTCAGGGCATCTTGATTTTCAAATTCTAGTTAAATATAGAACATAATAAATGTAATTCTAAAATATATTAGTATCTAACATGTGACCTATTACGCATTGTGTGGTCATTGCCATTCTGCTCTATGTTATTGAATTACTGAGATTACTGTTTGTGAAGTAAACTCCTGTTCATGATCCCACTCTCTTCCAGAATCTTCAATGGTTCTCTTGTCAACAGCCAGTTGAACCCCTTGCGTTTGGGGCATAATGAATGCAGGAAGTGGATGGTGGAAGGGTTAATCTACTTAGATCCTCAATTTGAAATAGGAGGAGATTGAGAAGTGGAGCCGTTGTAAATAATAGGTGTAGCAGAGGTTACCTTGGAGATGAGTGATCTTGAGGATTTCTAACGAGGCCGTGCTGAGAGTGCTCCTGTGATGAGCGAATCATTTCACAACAATTCATTTGGGATTTTAACGACAACAAAAGTTAGAAGCTGAAAAATTTGTGACAAAAAAAAATCTCAACCCTTTTTTGATTGAAGGAAATGGTGCTTCCAAAAATCACGAGTCCTGGATTTCGGTGGATTTGTACACTTCATCAAAGACTCAGTGTTATTTTCAATACTGCAGTGCAGTGCATTAATGAAGCCTGGTGTGAGGTCTATGGATGACAAGCTCAGTTAGCCACAGTGAATCCACTCAGTAGCGCTAATTGCAGAGAGCAAATGTGTCCTTCTGACCATCAACTTCCTCTCGTTTCCCTCTAATGAGCACGTTTGAAGGGGAAGCTCTTCATTTGCTCCATCTTTGTCTTGGTAATGGATAAAATGCAATCTTTTTTTGTGCAGTGTTAAATTTGATGGTGATTTGTTGGGCATCGGTTGCGGAATGAGACGCTGGTTCATTACACTCTTGATTACAGAGATGAAGTCAGCCGGGTTTTGCTATGGAAGATTTGACTTCCTTTAATGACATAGAAAGAGAGAGCTGAAAGGACTGCTGTTAACAGTTGATTTGATTCTTTTGGGTGTTTCTGAAATCTTTTTTTTTTGCAGGGAATATTCAAATTCGCCAGAGCAACTGTACAATATCTGGATCGCCTAGTATTGCGAGGGTGAGTGGCAGGTGCAAACAAGCTAGGCAAGCAGTCTGAGAATGGATATTGATCCGTGACTTAAACTACACTATATCTCTAAGTGGTGTCTGGATGGTACCAAATCAATGGATGAAAGGGAAGGTTAGGTTTAAATAGGCGTACACTAATTACGATGATTGACGTTGGCAGCGAATCCAATAATTCGTTACACAAACATCACCCTCATCTCTGTCAAAAATTACTCCAATTAGGGTCCCTATAAAATATCCGAGACAAGAGAAAACAGGTCAATGTTGAGAGGTAGAAACAGGAAAATGTGTGTACAATGGGAAAGTTAGCTAAAAAATCCCCCTCTCACCCGAAGTCCACCTGAAGGGAGATTAAGGGGTAGATAATTCCACAAAAAACAGCTGTCTCTTTTTGAACAGCCCTTTCTTCCGGCACTGCTCTAGCCTGGTCCAATTACAATTGCGAAGGCTATTGTACTTAAGAACAATAAGAGAAACAAACTTCTCATCATCTTGTTCTCACAGGGGAGTTGTTTTGTCTCTAACAACTTCCTTGTCCAGGGCCATTTTGAAGAGATGAGGAAAGACAAATGAGCAAGAGGTTCTTGTGAGGTTTTTAGTCAATATCTGTCAATTCCACAGATTTTTAATGTCCATCACCGCTCTCCTTTTTATTCAAAACCGTTGTATTCTTAGTCCCAACAGCTTTGCCCACTGCTACAGTCAATCCAGATGGTGAGCTTAGTGACCAATTTGATAATCACTGATAACCTTTGATCAATAGAACAGCTAAGTAACTTTATTTGTAAGAGTTTAGGATATAGACTATGGATTCGAATGTGGGGTGGAAATTTGAACCCAAATAATATTGATTCTAAATGCTTGATAAAAGTGACGTTGACACTGGTGCTACAAATTAAGTTCAGCTTACACACATATAAACCAAACAACTATTAACCAATCATCATTATTTGAGCCTCCACTTCATTCCACCCCAACACCTACTAAGGAGATGGGGGGGGGGGGGCATGGACAATATCCATGTCCAAACAGCCTGCCTTGTACATTCATATCCAAATCTATGCTCCACATGAAGAATTTTCCATTGTGTTTCCTTGCATTATTTATTGGTCTGGCTCATTTAGGCTTTAAACAACTGTTTGTTCTTGGATTTCCTCTTTGCGCTTGTCTACCTATGTTCGGACATCTTTAATAAGTTAATCTGTATTGAGATTGCCTGAAGCACGTTCTCCTGTGCCATACAAGACTGTACAAGCAATCTCTAAATCTAGATTCTGCGGTTCATTCCAAACAAATCCTCTATGAGTTGACTGTTGTGATTAGAAGTAAATTACATATCTGCTTACCATTCATTCGGCTCAGAAATAAATTCTGCGTCAGCTTGATATGATTAGCCACAGAAACCCATTTTAATATTTAACAGAGCTGCACAGCTGCCTTTCAATGACCTGCAAAGCCAAACCCGCAAGTGATGAAAGACGAGTCATCATATTCTTCAGGGGCCATGTTTCTCTTGGATTGATTTAAGGAGTGTGGTAACAGATTCGGTGACGTGAGGCTTTTCTGTTCCATTTGCCCTGGCCATGCGGAAGCGGAATCAATTTTCCCTGCTCTCCCCGAACAAAGTTGTTGCACTCTGGATCGAAGATGCCTCCTGCTGACATGCAACCGGGGTCATGCTTAAAGATTTATCTACTGTTGTTGTTTTATTTATAAGGGGCTTTGGTTTAATCACATTATTGAAGAAGTAGCAAGATTTGAATGTCGAAATACATGCTAAAGTTTTTTTTTTTAAAGTAGTATCTATATAATTATTTCCTAGATTAACTAGATTAGAGTCTAAAGGGGCACATAATAAAGTGACAGTTGAGGTGGGTGATCACACAGACCATACTGAAATGATTATAAAGGTTAACTTGGATCTTTATGTGCTATATCAATCCCCCAACTCTGTAAGGGTTTCTCGAAAGTCATTAATCGTACTACTGACAGGAATGAAGGGATGAGGGTGAATGGAGTTGGAGACTAATAGAAAGGTACTGTCAAAGAGCGATAAAGAGGAAGAAAGAGGAATCAAAAGAGCGGCTGTGAATAATAGTCGAGATTGGCAGAGGAAATGGTGTGGAAGAGAATGCTTGGTCAGGCAGCTGACCATCCGAATCCAGATTTAATCTCCCGCCAGCTCTTGATTTGATTACTTCAGTCTAGGATTGAAAACACAGGGTGTGTTCAGTCAGCCGAAAGCCGTCTGTGATGTGCCAGGAACATGTCCATACTCAGTTGATAACCTCCTCTTCAAGCCTGGCCTCTATGCTATTTGTGCCAGTGGGTCAATTTTTGTTTGGCTTGCGTGACCCTGTTTGTAACTACAACGGTTTACAGATTCTAGATTGTAGACTTAAATCTGATTTCTTTATCAGGCAGGTAAACTAAGTAGCAAAACTATGGATTTGAGGCTAAAACAGTGGCAGTCAATAGAAAGGGGACAAGGGCACTGCCTCTTCCCTCACTACTCCTTGACCTAAATGTGAATAATGCTTTATGTAATTAAATATAACTTATATGGCGAACCTTATGCTTTATTCTGCTTTATCAGATTGTGGATGGACTAAATGCAAAAAACTGTTGAATTGTAGGGCAAAGTGCAAATTTATCTTTTAATGGCAATGCTTGATCTCATTTTTTTGTGTACAATGTCAGCTTCTTTTTTTATCTAGTTCCACAACAAACCAGAAATTGTACAAAAGATACAATTCTGAGTATAAAATGTAGTCATTTTTTTCAAAAAGCTAAAAAAAATCAAAACAAACAGAATTTATGTTTTATAATAAAAATCAAATGTGTTGAGACAAAATAGGAAAATACAAAAAGGTGAGACACAGTCAAATCAATGTGAAAATTAATGGAAGCAAAAACTTTAAAAAATACAAGCCATATCACAGGTTTTGTACTTCCAAGGGTTATCCCTTCTTTTCACCACAAGATGGTACTGATGGAAACGTTCTTGCATTTTCTCACATTTTAATTTGAATTAACTTAATGTAATTAACATCATGTATTGTTAACCTTTCTTAAACCTTGTTGATGTTAATTGAAAGACATTGTTCTTGTTGATTTATTATTATTTTTTTTTTTACTATTATTATTGGATTTAAAAAGATATTAATGATGCAATACTGGTATAGAGGGCTCAGATGTTTATTGTAAATGTGTTAAAAGTGGTATAATATTGTGCCTTAAAAAAAGTTGCAATTGCCTCACCTGCTATACAGTTTCCATAGGGATTGGTTCGGCATATTGTTGGGAGCGTGAACAGATTGGGAGTGGATGGATCAGTTTTTTGCAGGCTCCAGTCAGACACCTCTTGAATTTCCTAGAAATATGTAGCAAATTGTTCCTAAAAAGAAATGTAGTTTTTGTATATTAAATGAAAACGGGAAAAAAAATGCATGTTCATTAACTTCTAGTTAGTGCAGTGTTCATTAATCTCTTGGTCATCCATTTTGTGGAGAGTTAGCGTTTGATTGGGGCTGATTTGCTTGTGCGCGTTTGTGCTTGATTGATTCTGGTAAATCCGCAGGATTAAAAGGCTTGGAAGATGCTAATGTTTATGCATTGCTTGGAAAAATTGCATCTTTTTAAGTGGAAGCAATTGAGAAACTAGCAGTGACCATTTCGAAGTACAAGCGATCCATTAACTGGAAGTTTTCATGCCGTCACTGGGCTCTGTTATATTCTGAAGAGTATCACTGAGCGAGGATTAACGGTAAGCCCTGGTATTTGCTGAACGTTAGCATTAATCAGAATGAGCCACACACACTCAATTTTTCTAGGTTTTTCCATCCACTTTTCCCTCATACAGGATGAATAAACATTAACCTAATTACGGGTGACCACAGACCTGTCTCATGTTTTTCATATGAGCTTGTGACCTCACCTTGACCAGCACTGACTTTCCTTATTTTCACTTTATTCAGTCCTTCCTTTCCGAAATTTAAACTCTGCTGAAAACATTTTTTTCTCTTATGCATTAATAGCTTCTGTTATACATTAATTGAATCTCTGTCCCCTATGCAAACCAAATCCACCATTGAATGCATTCATTAGATTATTGGAATGTTGGCTGATTATGTGCCATATTCTCAAAGAAAGAGTGATTTTGAGCAGAAGTCTGAACGGATTTGATTTTACGTGCAATAATTTTTAGCAATGACTCCTCCTTTTTGAAGCCTTTTACTCTCAAAAAAGGTACTTGCAGACTGAAGAATTCAGGAGGGCAAATTGTGTTAATGTGAACGTTATTGGACCTGATGCTGAGTGGAAACGAAAGGTGAGACAGGTTATAACCTCTGATTAGTGAGCATTACGAGCTAATGAAGAGTGATGAGGTTTGCACCTTTGAAAAGAAGACAGCACTTGTGACAAAACAATGGAGGATGGTGTACAGGAAGAACATGCAGCTTCTGAGCACTGCTGTGTACGATTCATCTACCACTAGCACTTGAGATGATATAAGATGCTCCATTACGTGGGTGGAAGGTGAGGGCTCTCCTGGAGCACTCCAACAGCTTTCATTTCAGTGGAAATCAGATGGGCATAATAGTCGGAAGACCTTGAGGAGATTGCAAGGCAGTGCTGTGATTGGTTAATGGAGTGTAATTGATCTAGCATGGAGAACTGATGGCAGAAAATCAAGATTCTTAAGAATTTGTGATGGAAGTGGTGGATACAGATTATTTTCTTATCAGAAAATACTGACATGAGAAGTTTCTACGGTGGCCCATTAGTATACAACACAACACGAAATCAACTGTGTGTGCACAACGCTATTGCAAATCAAAAATAGCCACTGCAAATAATGACGACTGCAAATCCAAAACACAAAATGTGTGCTTTTGATTTGAAATATCCGGGTTTTGATTTGCAATAGCAATGTACTCCAAAGTTGATTTGTGTTTTTGGTGTGCACGAATGGACCACTGAACCTACGACATGAATAGCAAAAAAAAATTAAGGAAGTGGGGGCGCTAGTGAGCTTATTTGCATGCTAGATCTTCGGACAGAGAAGAACGAATCCTCTGTCTCTCCACTCGGATGAATAGAATGAATGATTGTTTATTTTCAAACGTGAATGATTAAATGTTGCGGCAGTAGTCGCAGGTTTCGCATCAATGCAAAGGTTGTTCACTTATCCTTGCTGGGATCATCCTGCCGACCACCTTTCTATGATGATATCTGATATCAGTGGTGTGATATACTGTGAAGAAAACACAACGTATGGATAGTGAAACATGGAATCTCAATTCTGTCGTATTTTCAATTTACTAATTTACTAAAGTCTAATAATGTTCATGATCATTCATTCTATTCATGCGAGTGGACAGCCAGAGTATGTGTTCTCTTATGGACGTGTCAAAAACTCTTTACAGTGTTAAAGTAAGCATTATTGACGGCCAAAATCAAAATTTAAGAATGATTAATGGTGATATTTTTGAGTTATTTCATCCTGAACTTGGATTTTTTTGGAAGGGAAAAATGGATTTAGTGTTGGGTACACACAAAACATTTGTTGCACACCTTCTCATTTTCTCTTATGGATGAGTTTAAAAAACCTGCACGTCATTTTAGTAAGTATTTTAAACTGTCAGAATCCAAAATGTAAGAATATTTTACTGTAGCATTTTTGAGATGTTATATCCTGAACTTGGCTTTTTTGGAAAAAAAAAACACTTTTAGTGAATTTGTGTGTTGGGTGCCAATTTGGGGGACACCATAGCACAGCAGTTTTAAAAAGAAGTTCAGAAATCACAACATAATTGAACTTTTACTTCTTTTAGTGTTACACCGTCTGGTCCCACTGGCGTTCTTGTTGACACCAGAGCCTTACACTAACTAGCTACTGTTTACAGGCCACCAGGACTGTACTCTAACTTCCTAAGCGAGTTTGCAGACTTCCTTTCTCTTTTCTTACTGGATAATAACAAAATGCTCATTCTTTAGGCTGTCATTGATCTGCTAAACCCACGTGAGTTACTGGAGCCTCTCATTGCTTAAATCACTTAATAATATGTTTATTTCTGTTTATCGTGGTTTTTTAGATGGGGAAGCTCTGTTGAAACATTTTTATGATGTATTATGCCATGATATATTGTAACATCCCCAGTTTTAAACTTAAACTAGTGTTACTGGGACTGTTTAAATTGTATGTGCATCACTTATTCTTGAAATGGTTAATTTATTCTCTGTCTCATAACAGGGTGTACTTATAAAAGAGTCTGTGTGTACACTACATTTAATTGATTTTTTTATTTTCCATGTGTTTTGGTAAACATGTTAATTAGCAAATTGTTGGACAAATTGCCTAAATTAGTCCTTTAAGTGGAGCAATTATTTGAATCACGTTTGCATTTTCACATTTTTCTGCTGCAACACTCTTCTGTTGAGAATATAAAACATTCCAAATGGATTCCTGTCTGCAGCACGGTTTGTGACGTTCTTTTCCCACTTGTAATTATGACGGGACAGATTGTTTGATTGATGCTGCTGTATTACAGGACCGTCGTGGGCAAGATTGTGTGTCATTCTCATGCCATTTTGCCAGTTTGAACACGTCACGTTGAAACGTTCTCATCCGCAGTCAGTAGACTCCCCGCTTCCATTATAAGGGACAGTCAGCCAGTGATTTTGCAGTTTTTTAGAAGTCGTTAAAAGTGCTCTCTCACCTTGCTGTAATGATCATCTCAAGCTGTGGGGGATTCTGAGTAAAAGTGTGCAAAGAAAAAAAAATGTTATAGGTGCAAGTTTTATGAGTGACATTTTTTCCATACGCCCATATCCCCCCTGACAGGAGAATAATGATATTAATAAATTCACCAGAACGATCCGCTTTCGTTCTTTTTGAGGGATATTAACTTTTTATGGAATTCAGTTCATATCTGCTGCCAGATTTTTAATGAAATGACAAAATGACAACATTTAAGGTATTTTTATCTGTTCTGCTGCTAAAGCTGTCTGCGGATTGGAATGGGAGATTGTAATATATTCTAAGGTTCACTTAATAATGAGGATAGGAGATATACATTACACTGACTTCATTTGGATCAAGTAGACAAAAAAGGATGAGAGAGCGATAGAGAGAGAGCTTTTCCTTCTCACTTTACGCTGTAATTACGAGCGTTTCCGCCTGATGGATGATACAAGTTTCTGTAATGAATGAGTGAAGAGACTGAAAGGGCAGAGTGTCTGAAATTGTAATAGATCTATTGTTACAGTAAAAATCAGCCTTATTTATGAAAGTATGCAGGTAGTTGTTACACTATAGTTACGCTAAAATGAAGTCAGATTTAAATGATCAAATCTTCACCCACCATGATGATATTTTAATTAACCCTCGGAAGTCTCGGCAGGCACCGGTGTGTGTGCCAATCAGACCGGCCGTCTGAATTAAATAGGAAGGATGCTACCCAGGTATTGTTTCATTTTGATCTCAAATATCATGTGCAGGTTTCAAAAAGTTTATTTCTTTTGAGATTTTTGCTTTTAAAAAAAATTACAAGAGTTATGCAAGGTAATTCAAATTAAAATGTGAGAATTTTTGGGGGGGTTAATTGGTTACAAAATACTAAAAATACAAAATAAACAGCAATTACTAGTCAAATATAATAACAAAACCCCAAACTATTCTGTTTTCGGCAGGAGTGTGTAGAATGTGTAACCATGGCAAATATGGAGGATGCGATGATGTCACTCCCCCCACTTCATTGTTTCAACTGTAATTTCACTCCATCATAGAATATCGCCAGTTATTTCTATATTACAGAAATATACAGAGATTAACAGTTCTTGCTCTTTTTATGGCAATGAAGATGATTCACTTAAATTTTTTGTAAAAAAATGTGAATTTTGGAGTAACCTGCAAATATATTTGGGTAACTCCATTGACTCTTCCAACCTCTTTCAATTATGGGATATTATTTGCTTCTATACAGGTAAAAACACTTATATTCTAACTACTTTTTTTATTTTAAATGTTTTTTTTTAATCCACATGCAAAGTTTCCAAAATTAGCCATCACCCACGTTTTTTATTATTTTTAAACACCTTTGTTACTACTGTCTGCAGACTGCAGATGGGTTTAGCCCCTCCCACTGAAAGTCCACCCCCGCCCATTGAATATACACGTGCCTTCTCATTGGTTGTAGGTAAATGATGTTGACCAATCGCGATGTCGCTTCCAAGCTAAACAGGAACTGCAGTTGCAAACAAAACTTGCGAATTTCACCTTTATATCAATTCATAATCCATTTAAAGTAGTTCCACATACAGAGTATCCACCAGCCATACACTGTTAAAATATTTAGAAATGAAACTTACAGAGGAAAAAATTAACTTGAGCTTAGTAATGTTTTTCAATAATACAACTGTTTATTATTTTGTACGTAATTATTTTTTTGCACGCTCGTCTGCAGTGGATCTTTAAATACGACTGACGTTTATCTCTATATATGTGCGTTAATGACCATTTACGGATAGAAACTACAAACATACATATATTCGCTCTTTGCCCTGAGGGATTCACTTGATCGACATCAAAGAGTTGCTTAATACTACACACTAAGCCCAGATTTTACGAATTAAAGTAACGGCAAGCAGTTAACGTCATTATAAACACACACACACAAACGTTGCTTCTTTGCCACACCAATGAGATGCCTACAACCAATGAGACAAAATGTGGGCGGAGCTGCACGCTCAGTGGGTGGAGCTGAACCCGTCTGCAAACAGGGGCATTTCCTCAGGTGTGTTAAAAATAAGAAAATTGACTAATATTGTCACTATGTTTCATGTGTTATTTTCTGTTTTTTCGACATCTTTATTTGTTGCTATTTCTCCCGTGAAATATGAATTAAAATAAAAACTGTAATTTCACTTTATATATAAATATATATATATACAAGATTAAAACAACATTCAAAAATGATCTCAACTCAGTGATTTTTTTTGTATTATTTTGTAAATTGAATATGCTTCAAGTTCATACCATTTTCATTTTTAAAATGCCACAAACACCTTGTTTTCCCCGTCTGTTTTTCCTTCTATTCTGAGCGAAAGAGTGAGGGGGAGCCAGGGATTTGGCTGAAGATCTGAGACATTCAGAAGACAGACACGGAATGAATGCAGCATCTTCATGACTCAGACAGATGTTTGCCACAGGACGTATTCCAAGCAACCTCCCTTGAGAGCATCAAAAAGAGAGTTAACCTGAAATCCAACCTTCATTTAGCCAAAACGGCCTTTCATTTTCGGCTTATCCAAGAGAATCCCCTACAATCGTCATCCGGTCACGATTTTCCTGTTATTCTTTGATATCCCGCTGCATACCTGAACAGATGCCGTACAGACTCTGATCACACGTGTATGTGAATGAGTTCTTTTTGCCACTCTTTTCTTTTGAGCCATGATGCCCCCTGCTGAGACGCTCGCTGGGGCTTCAGATCAATCTCTTACTCTTTACACTCGCTGAGATTCCCTCGCCTGTCTCTGTGCTCGCCTCTGATCAGCGTCTGAATGAGAGAGGAGGGATAATTACGCTGACTGACAGAAAAAGACTCCCCGCCAGACTCCACAGAACTCGCCTGTCACACACACTTCTTGTTTGTGGAATGAGCAGATGGGTCACGTGAGTTTGAGGTTGACGGGGAACATGTGGAGGATGTCAAAGGATGTCTGGTGTGGGTTATCTTCCATAAAAATATTTCGGTTTTATTCTTTATTCATGAACACATTTATTTGAGTTTAATGTAAGTAGAGATAGAAAAAGTACAAAAAATCATCATCAAAATGATCATCAATGTCACATTGAAACCCAGTCATAAACTGAGACAGATACAGCTGTGTATGCAGTTTGAACGCTGCTATCAAAGTGAGGTGGGTGGTGGTAGTGCTTCTGTGAATCTTTCTACTGCTTCGCTTCGTCTGGATACTCATCCCTAATGTTTTCTGAACTTTTGATACCCCTAAGAGTCCATCAGAGAGTGTTAATTCAGCTTATCTTTTCCTTTCTCTTCTTCTCTCCCCGTATCTTTTTCTTTCTCCTTGTCTTTTTCTTTCTCTTCTTCTCTCCCTTTATCTTTTCCTTTCTCCTCATCTCTTCTCTCCCCTTATCTTTTCCTTTCTCCTCACCTCTTCTCTCTCCTTATCTTTTCCTTTCTCTTTGTCTTTTTTTCTCCTCTTCTGTCCTTTCCTTTCCCCTTATAGTTTCCTTTCTACTTATCTCTTCCTTTCTCCTCTTATCTCTAATCCTATTCCTACTCTCTCCTTACATTTTCCTTTCTCTTTATCTTTTTCTAATTCCTCTCCTCTCCCCTCAGGTTTTCCTTTCTCCACTTATCTCTAATCTTCTTCCTACTCTCTCCTTATATTTTTTCTTTCTCTTTATCTTTTCCTATTTCCTCTCCTCTCCCCTTATCTTTTTTTGTCACCCATTGTCCTTATTAGTAGTCATATTTATTAAATTAAAAAAAATCCTTTAATATTATATATATGGTCTTTTCAGGTTCTTTTCCGAGTCTGGAATGTGTATTCCTGAAATTTTTAAAAGTCGAGTAACTATGAGCAGAACTTAGAGGCTTCCGGATGGAACTTTGATCCCGTGGAACTCCGATTAGCGACTTTCAGAAATATCACTTATGGTCTAAAGCTCTTTAGCGACGGATAAAAAGAAGCAAAAGTCTTCGATCTAAAGCGCTCCAGAAAGACCCTCGCTGTCTGTTCACTAAATCTCTTCCACATAACCAAGAATCCTTTCAAATGGCTTTCAAGGCATCTAGGGAGCTCTGAGAATGATAGCACCCATAATCTCAAACGTTTGCTTTCAATAGAAGTATTTTTATTTTTATTTGGATGCCAGCTTTCTACATTTTCAGTTACAAAAAAACTACACCTATTCCAGACTTGGCATTTTCTCTTTTTTTTCTTGTTGATTTTTAAACGTTTTATTTCAAATGAAGTTCGATGTTTGCATGGTTATGACTTGGTGCACAAATAATCATAGGTATTGTATTTGATAATCAGGGTCATAAGGAAGAGATCATCAGGTTTTCACAAATATTACCCCCTCCTTCCTTTTTCCTGTAATGCTTAGATAACTGGTAGCCAATCACTTTTGTTTTAGGTTTTATGTATTCTTTTGTGCTCTACAGAAACTGTTTAATATTCTGATTAAACTTGCTCTCGGGGGACGGCATCAGAGTCATACTGTACAAGAATCGACATAACCTCACCCTGTTGAGCTAATTCTTCCATCTGTGACTGACGTTTTAAATTACATTCAGCCCGGTGTAACTACAAACGCACACGTGACACTTCCTAACCTTTTTGGAAATGCCAGTGGTACTTAAGGATGTTTTGTTTGTTCTAATTAGCTAACGACTGCAGCCCTGCCATTGAATTTTGAGTAGTGCCATAATTACAGTTCTGCTTGTAAATTTATGTGGTAGCAGCTGGTTTATCTTTTCCTTGTGATATTTATGATCATCTCTCTCTCCCTCCCTCGCTCTACTTTAATACTCATTGAACCGGCTTTGGTAGGTTATCGTTAGCAACACTCTTCGTGTCTACAAATATGTTTGCCACTGCATGACTGCAGGACTTTGATTTTAATCCAAACTCAACTGCAGATGCAGGTTTTTACAACTGCCAATAGAAAGTTTGGGCATTCTTCCTGAGCAGGTCTCACAGGCTGCTCCAGATTTGTTGGTGTTCTTGCACAAACTTTAAAATCTCACAAACTCTAGTCAAAAACACTCGTTTTGCTCATTTGGAGAGAGAGAGAGAGAGAGTGTGTGTGTGTGTGTGTGTGTGTGTGTGTGTGTGTGTGTGTGTGTGTGCGTGCGTGTGCGTGCATGCGTGTGTGTGTGTGTGTGTGTGTGTGTGTGCGTGTTTGCTGGGCTTTGCTTGAGGTGAATATTACACAGGTTTATCACCCTGCTGAGAGCTGGCATTATCGTGATCTCTCATGCAACTATCTCTCTCTCTCTCTCTCTCTCTCTCTCTCATTTAAATATGTTTAAATAAGAAATATTACGGGAAAATTTAATAAAGAGGATTCCTGGAACCTTTTTTTATTTTTGGTTAATTTAGTTTCTGTGGAGGTTTTGACTTTTTGTGTCAAAAGTTGCTAATTAATAGAAATTTATTAAATTGACGTTGTCAATGTACATTATTGTACATTTTTTTTTACTATTTAAATGTTTTATATATATATATATATATATATATATATATATATTATTGAAAGTTTTTTGTCAAACATTTAAAATATGAGGTTTAATATAATTTATTACATTGAAACGTGAATGTTGATATGCTTTGGACTGGCGACCTGTCCAGGGTGTACTCCCGCCTCTCGCCCAATGCGCACTGGAGCCCAATGCGCCCCAGCAGACCCCCAGTGACCTCAAAAAAAGGGAATAAATGGGTTGGAAAATAAATTAATGAATGAATAAAACGTAAATTAATGTAAACTAATTTGCATTTTATTATTAAAAATTTTATTATACATATTATTAAAATATTTTGTTATTTTATTACACTAACAAATATATTCATACATACAAACGTGCATTTTTGTTTTTTGTTTTGATTTGTTGCATTTTGATTTGTTGCGTTGCGTTTTGATTTGTTACGTTTGTTTTGTTTCTACTCTCAGATTTTGTCATTAACAAGGATAAAGTCAGCGCTTGACGATTTTATCATGACCAGATTTTGCTTGTATTTTGTGTCTCTGTTCAAGGGTGTGTGCGCGTGTGTGTGTTTTGTGTTGCAGGCGTCTGAGGGTGACAGACAGGAGTGTGTGTGATAAACTCATTGCTCAGAGCCAGTGGCAGTGACATCTTGTTTTGCTCCTGTAGCGTGAGATGTATCTAGTGTCCGCCGTTATTGCCGGGGTGGCCCGCCACTCGTATATCATTGATCTGGCAACCGGCTCAGCCCTGACAGTGGAGAGGGGATTGAGAGGACATAGTCAGCCATTTTCTTGTTTTTGCCTTGTCACACCGTGGATTAAGTGAACAGATTCGGTGCTTCATCAACTGATGCAAATGGGACACATTAAATAGCTGTCAGGGGACTTGATATAGGGAGGTTTGGAAAACACACCAACGTTCAATCACCGAACCCATACTATCACACCCACACAAACACAGAGAATTCAAAAGCACGTCAAAGGGAGTCAGGTATGTTGTTGTGTCCAAGTCATGATTGCATTCAATTGTCAGGGTTGTTTTCATTGTGTGCTTTTCACCAAGAACTGATGGTACATAAAAAAAAAAAAACTACACACTGTAAGAGAAGAAACCACCCACAAATGAACCAAACAGCATATGCTCAACTACAAGCAACTAAAGATTCAAATATGTCCAGATATTACAAATTTAAAGGGGTTCTAAAATGAGAAACATGGGACAATATAGCTACAGAGGAATTTTTAACTGCTTTTTTTTACAGCCAACAGTGTGACGACAGATACACGTCCTAGAACTTTCCTTGGTAGGGGTTCTTCAAAAAATGAATCGGTCGAAGGGATCTGCAAAGAACACAATCATTAAAAATGCATCTTCGGTTCTAGGTATATCTACAGAAGAACTGTTCTATGTACAATCAGAGCCTTTTCCAAAAGAGTGGCAAAGAGCAAGCCAGTGTTTAGAAGAGCATACCTGTTTTAAATCTTCAATTTGTCAAAGATACAATTGGACAGTGGCTTTGTTCAATACTTGATGAGACACTGAGCTCTACCCATAGTAATAAACATGAAGGTCAAGTCTTTCTAGCACATTAATCAATGCTGTGTTGGTTGTTTTCTATAATTAATCTGTAATTTATGTCATTTATACCCTGGAAGATATATTGAAGACAATCATACAGTTTTTGCTGAGTAGAATGTGTTGCTGAATGATGTTGCGCATAGGCTCAAAATGCTGTTACTCTCTCTTCCGGGCTGATATCACACACTTTTATAAATATTTAACATGCTGATCACTGTATTCATTTTAAAACAAAGCATGTACTTATTAATCATTTGCTTACTCCATTTGTTGCATTATTAAAGGCTGATTGCTGAAGAAAAACTATTGTGTTTTTGCTGTAATTCCAAAATGAACAAAGATCTGCCAAAAAATGTATTTTCAGTACTAGCTTTTTGTTCTTTATAATTACTCCATAAAATATGTTAGTTTTTTGTACTTTAAATGTTTTGGTATTTAAAGAGCATTGGGTGAGGAAGTCGTTTAGCGGTTAAAGGTGGAGGATGGTCTTTGCAATAGATAAACTGCTCAGCCTAATGCAAACTAAACAATGTCCACCAGTCTAAAGACTAACCAGTTTCCACCCATTCCTCCTCTTTCCCCCTCCTCCAACTTTTCTTCTCTCTCTCCTTTCATCTGTGTCACTCCTTTCATTGGATGACCATCAAGTCACGCGCTTCTGAGCATCTGTGATGGTGGTGCCTGGATAAAAGCATATGGCAATTGAATACGACAATGTGTTTGCATCTCAGTGTGTGTCAGTTGTGTAGTTTTCTGTAAATCTGAATGCTTTGTGGGTGGGCCAAAGAATAGCATTAGCACATATTACAGTATGGAGCTGCACGGTCCAATATGTTTGTGAATATGAATGCGTTCACACTCCTACCTAGTGTTGTATGTGGGGGAGCGTTCATTCTAAATAGATGCATATTGGCTTTCTGAGCACAAAGCACCACAGTGATAAAAACAAGACAGCATGTCATTAATTTGCATATATAACATAATGTGTGTTCTGTTTACATGTCTGGAGCGAAGGGGATAAGAGGTGGATGAAGCGATGGAGGGAAATGAAATTAACAGCAAATCACTTTTCTCCTGCTTGCTTTTATCCTCCCACAGAAATTTTTTTATAGTTCCAAAAGTTTTCAAATGGTGGCAGAACCAAGTTATCAGAAAAATGTTAAGTGCTCATAGTTTACTAGAGTACCGAATTGTAACAAACACTTACTAATGTACAAATGAATCATTGTTGAAGTTAATGAAATGTGACATACACGTATTGTCAATCTGGGAAGGAACAGAGGGTTCAGGTAAGTTAAGTAAACTTTTGCAGATCTCCTGCAGTGCCATTTTGGAGTATTTTAATTTGGCATACATCAATACAAGAGTTGTATCCATCAATATATATGTTTTTTGTAAATAATAGCTGAAGAAAGTGCTAAAAGTGCAGTAAAACACATAATTTTTTGTATTGTATTTTTTTTACACACATATTTTTTCTAAGTACACAATTGTCTTAACTATATCCATCATTTGAGAAACTGCTTTTTAACCACAGTAATTTTATTTTGAGTGTTTCCATTGCTAATTTTTTGAAAATCACCAAGACAAAAATGTAAAAAAAAAGCATTTCCAAAAGAAAAAACATGGATATAAAAACTATTTTTAATAAAACGCAAAAAACAGATTATATATAAACAAATCATAGTAAAATTAATATATCACGTTTGTGTTTTTTTTTCTACCTATAATGTAGCTAAAGAATCTGCTCTCACTACAGAGGCTTGTACAGTAGATGGCGATATGAGTTGTAAATCGCCCAAAAAAACAGTACACATTTTTTGGGAAACATTCAGGTTGGAACCATTTTTCAGTGGTTTTCAGCCCCTGTCTTGTGGAATATGACAGCTCTTCCAGCTTAATTTTCACATCAGAGTTGCAATTCGCCAAAAAATGTAGTAATTTGCCACATTTTTTATGACTTGGGATGAATTCATTAGTAATGATAGATTCTAAAAATGTTTTTTGTTTGTTTTATCAACTCTTTTTTTTTAATGGTTTTCTCCACACACCCTCATGGAACTACTTATATCTAGTTTTCATTTACATGCATTTTAAAATCAATATGCAAATGAGTTTACCAGTAGGTTTACAAGCTTTGACTCAGCAGATGCATCCAGAAGTGTTTGCCGGTCAGTAAAGATGAAAGGATGTGAAAGGAGCAAGCCGACAAAGGAAGATGATTCCTCCCCTGCACTCAGTCAGTGCTCCTGTTTTATACTGGCATCTTCTCACAAAGTTCAGGTGGCAACGCTAGTAGCCTTAGCACCTGTTTCTCATCACAAAGCACAAAAAAATACCGCTGTCTCTCTTCAGTGCCCCTATAATGCCGTTCAGAAAGCCCATTTCGAGTTGGAGAATGGTGGTAGACGGAAAGCATGGAAATGCAGTATTTTACCTGGTAACAATCAATGTATCAAGGTGCAGTTGTTGATAAAGGTACAATTCCTTAACATTCCTTAACTGTACCTTTGTGTACTTTTTTCTGGGGGTGCATGATGACTTTAAATTGGAGGCAAAAGTGAATAGTGGTTCAATCCAAGCCTCCAATGGTCTGATGAGATGTCCAGGAAGAACTCCTGCTTTTAATCTAAAGTGAGCTGCAAGGGTCTCCAAAGAGACCCTCAGAAGTTAAAGATTAGAGTGGAGATTTTGTAGATCTATACCTGCTCACCACAAGATTCTAAATTGATTTTAGCAAAGTAGATGCTGAATGATTGAAAAGAGCCTTGGTGAAATGATCAACTGTCCTCTGTGAGAAAAGAAGAGATGACTCGAGTCCTGAGACTTTCTCTGTGTGAGAAGCACAATCTCCCATTTCTCTATTCATTCTAATCACTAAGAGTCAGGTGTTTCCAGAGCATTACACACCTGCACACAAGCACACACTCTTCCACGTTAGCGAAGGATTACAAGTTCCCAGAAACCTGTTTCGCTGAAGTTTGGGGAATTCGTTCCCAAAATTTTCCATCCAATTAGATCTGTGACAGTTTTATTAGTGAGGGAGCTTACAGTGCATGTGGTGATCTGGTGACAGAAAGAGAAATGGGGAGCGAGCCTGAGAGAAAGGTGGCGAGCAAGGGAGAGGAGAGCTTTAAATCACTGCGGGCTTTGAATCACTGTGGATATTTCAGCT
The DNA here is from genome assembly GCA_007224835.1 of Danionella cerebrum. Classification (NCBI taxonomy): domain Eukaryota; kingdom Metazoa; phylum Chordata; class Actinopteri; order Cypriniformes; family Danionidae; genus Danionella; species Danionella cerebrum. Next base: position 356,466 of record SRMA01027019.1, read on the forward strand.
CCTGCCACTCTCATGTGGCTCTTTTATCCACAAGACACTTTTAGACCCTAAATCTCTCTCTGAATATCCCTGTGTGAAATGGAATTTACACCCGCATGTGCTCGATTTTGTAGAGCATGCCAAGAACAGTTTCCAGTCTTTAATAGCCAGTTTATCGTAGATGAACAGGACTTTTGTTTTATCTCGGGACATTTGACTCTTTTTTTTTGACAGATACAGTGATGTAAAATGGGACATATTGAGGGAAAAAGATTACTGTTACTGTTAACTGTTACCCCCATCTTTATATCCGTTGTGTACCGTGATGAAGTGGATAGCTTTCCTATAAGGAGGTTCCTGGTTCGAGGCTAGTCGATGGCCTTCCTGCGAGGACTTTGCATGTTTTAATGGAGCTTGGGTCTCCACTGGGTCTCCCCCCTTCTAAATTGCACATCAAGACTCTTCGAGCTACAGCCACCAAACTTTTCCAAGACAGCCAAACTGCCCTGACTCGAGTTGCTATATTTTTTCACACTGATACCACATTAATAGCTCCCTAGCAACCAAACTGTTTTCCTAGCAACCATGTTTTCTGAACTCTAAGCTTTGGTATATGATAGAGACATGGGGTTGTTTATTAAACTTAGAGTGAAAAATGCAACATTTTATTATGTCACTGACTTCTCCATAGCAACCAGAATGTATATCCTAGCAACCAATTTGGCAGATATCATAGCTCAGGATGGACATGGGGGGGGGTGATTTATTTCCCTCATGGTGACATAATGTACATTGTTCTTGACCTACTCCTCCGTAGCAACCAGATGTTTTACCATAGCAACCAATTGGGCTTATCTGTATCTCAGCTTTGGAAAATCATAGAGACATGGGGGTTGTTGTATGGCACTCAAAATGACACAAAAACATGTCACGGACTCCTCCATAGCAACCAGGCTGCCTACTATAGAAACCAGTTTTACATATTCATATTTCAGCTCATGAAAATCATAGAGACATAATTATTGGTTTATGTTACTTTTTATGTTACTCAAAGCTAACCATTCATGGGAAAAACCAGGTGAAGGAAGAGTGTACTGGATTTCTTCAGTCACTACAGGTTTTCAAACGTCAATCACAATACTTGATTTAATCTAGTATCTACGGTGAATTTGTGTAGTTTAGTTGGGAGAGTAGAGTTAACTTGTGGCTTGGGCCGGTTGGTCAAGAGAATTTGGTAACATTGGAAACAGTTGTTTGGTTTGAATTTGAGGATATTGGTAGAAATGCGATCGCTTAAGTTTTTCCTTTGTTTGAGTTCTTTGTTCTTCCACAGGTGCTTATGGTTGTTATGATGTGGACGGATCACATTAAAATGAGATTGTTATTGATATCGTTATCTTTTCGATGGATATTGATATTTTTGTGGCTGTGAAATTCAGTTGACAATTTTTTGGAGCAGCCTTCCCTTTGGCAAGCATGCAGATGGAAACTTAAAGTGTTTCCTTCAAGAGCTGTTGCTCATTTGGATCAAAGCAACTTTCTAATTAGAATTTCCGATTAAAAGCAAAGCTTCAGGGTCCACAGGAGCTGCCCGAGGTGCTGCAATACCACGTCAAATACCCGCTGGCTGCTGTCCATGGTTCTGAAAATGAATTCCCATTCCGTGTCAACTTGCTGCTGTCCATGGTGCTGCAAGTTCTTTCAGCTTCTAACTCTGTCAATGTCACCAGCATATGGCACTCGTCTCAAAGCGGCATCTAAACCCGGTGTACTTTTGAGTGTGACTGATACGGTAGCTCAGGAAGCACATGAGATGCTTCTGATTATAAGATCTCTGATATCTAGCTCTCAGCCATGGATTCGTGTTCTTGCTTTGAATGAGCCATTGAACTTATTCCAGACTAACATCTGAATTTTTTCCCCAGGGTCACGTGATGGTCACTCAGCGATGTCTGGAACACTTCCTCACTTCCTGCAGGAGCCTGACGATGCATACATTGTTAAGAGCAACCCCATTAAGCTGCGATGCCGTGCAAGACCTGCCCTCCAAATCTTCTTCAAATGCAACGGGGAGTGGGTCCATCAGAACCAGCATACCGCTTTGGAGCACACAGAACTAGGATCTGGTAAACACTTGTATTTATTCAGCCCGTGTTTATTGAATACAAAGATCCAGCAGTGCATGATGGGAGATAGGTGTCTGGAATGTCAAAACCTGCAGCAGATGTTCAGCTCAGCGTTTCATCCTTCAGTTCAATCCCCATCAAACACTGTGGGCTATCTGTAGGAGCTTGAAAGAGACTGATTGTTGCATTTAGTGTTTGCTGCCGCAGATTCTGACAGCTGAAAGGACTGATCCACTGATGCAACATGGTGAAATGTTATTAGTTTTTTTCCCCATCCCCCGTCAGATCAGTACTTGACCCACGCGTGAGCTTGCTGCTTCATGTTCAAAAACTTTGAAAAGCTGCATAGCTGATTTCAACCATGTTCTATATCTTTTGTACTTATCACTTTCATCTTTATCTGTTACAGATAACAGAGATAGTGGTTGGCGGATTAAGAGATTGAGAGATTTTGAAAACTGGGTATAATACTAGTATTGAAAGCTGTGAAAATCCTCTTGATAATTGTTCAATGCAAATGCCTAAATAAGTGAAAGAAACAAATAGGAATACAAAGAGGATGTTTTCTGAATGGAAGGGAGTTACTCTATCTACAGAAGGGGCATCAAACTCAATTGCACAGGGAGCAAATCGAATAATAACAAAAAAAATAACTTCAAATATTTGCACTCAAATAGAAATTACAAATTTGAACCCTAAAAAACACATTACAATTGTGCCTTTACATATTAAAATAACAATAACATGCCAGGTTTGCTTACTCATATGCCATTTTATAAGAAATAAGCTTTAAATAATACTTTGAGTCAAATCATTTTGGAAGTAATCTGTAGTTTGTTGTAAGAAACTACTTTAAAACATTTTACAATCACTGCAGTGTGTGGCACTAGTTCATCGGTTTGTTTAGTTTTGTTTTGCACAGAATTAGTTTAAATCACAGATTTTCATTACAGTAAATAATATGGATCAAGATTTTGATTCAACATCTTTTCTTTGTTATAATTTAGCCTTCGTTCAATTAGGTAACTTTTGAATACATCCCAGAATGCACTTCTCAGCAACGACCTGTTGTCAGGCTGAAGAGCTGCATTATGGGAGCTTTAGTTTGTGTGGCATTAGTACTTCATAAAGCTGGCCAATTAATAACAATAATAATATGATCTTTACAAAGTGATTCGAGATTCCTGCTAAAATTGTTCTGACTTGATTTAAACACAAGTGTGAAAATGTAAATAAATTGATTTGGTAAATGACAGGAAGACCTTGAGTCAAATATATGAAAAAAAAATGTTTTTTTCAAACACACCACTCCAGATCAGCCAGAAACCTAATGTCCTGGCTATACATTTATTTGTATGGCAGGCACTTTAATCCAAAGATGCTTAAATTTCAAAGTAAGAACACTTTTGATTGGTTGTTTCCTGTCAATAACAGTATTAATCAGTTTTTTGTATGCCCATTTGCATTGTCCCAGAGACCAGTTACTGAGCATTCATGCTACATTGTATTATCTTTTTTGTGCACTTGTGGTAATATATAATTTTGTTTATGTATTAATTTATTTATATTTATTAACTGACTACATTACATTCCCTTCAGGGACAGTTGTGTAAATTACGTATAATTTAAATTTTATTTAAACCTAAAATCGTACTTCGTTGTGTCATATTTCTGCTTAGCGACAGTTTTCAGGAACTGCATGGGGTTAAGTGCCAAGCACAAGTGCACATGGATTGGTTTTGGAGGGCTTCCAGTCAACATACTTCTGGTTTTCAAGCCAGATCCTTAACTACTAGGCCACATCATACCTCCATCTAGCAGAAGGATGCCATTACATCTATAAGTATCATCGGCACACATGCTGAAACCCCCCTGGCTGATCTGGGATCATCTGTTAAAATAAACAGCCTTCTCAAATGAGATGTTGCATGGGCCCAGCTTGCTATCTCAGCTTCCTCTTAACACACTTACAGAGATCGGTTATCCGTGCCCGGCATTGACCGTTGAGACTCAGCAGGCTGTTGGACGGCCTAATCATCTCTGTACATCTGTGAGGCTCTGTTGATTAAGACCAGGCTGCCGAGGTCCATCTCAGAGATGCTGCGATTGCATCTCTCCGGTGGTGAAGCCGATAAATCAAACTCCAAGCAGGATCCAGGGTGTCCTTGGACTGCCTGCATTCCTGCTCAGATTATTTGTCCTGCTGGGATTAATGGAAGCTCTCACGGATGGATGGCTGGTAAATCTGTCGGGACTTTTGAAATGGTGGCATTTTGAGAAGATGGCTAAAGACTGTAAAACTGCATAACTTCATTTTATATTTACATGTAATACTTTTAACAAAAACTTCTTTATTCAAAAAATGTCTTTATTCACTTCATCAATCACAAAGTTCTCCACAGCCACACTCTGTAGAGTATTTATTTATTTATAGATTTATTTACATTTAACAGGCGCTTTTATCCAAAGCGACTTACCGGTACATTTAAAAAAATGAAGACATTTTTGTCAGTTCTTGCTTTCCCTGGGAACCCACAACCTTTGCATTGTTAGCACAAATCTTCTCTCTCTCTCTCTCTCTCTCTCTCTCTCTCTCTCCTCTGTTTTTATTTTATTTAAAATTTTGTGGTTGTCCACGCAGTCATCTTAGCATCCAAAAGATCAACAAGGATGTCTACATTAGTTCTAAAGTGACCTGACATTTCTCTTTAAAAGGTTACGTTGGCCTCCGCTAGCATCAAAGTCTTTAATACTTTTATAAACTTAGTGACATCATGATATAAAAAGAGTCATGATGAGGATTTTTCATTTGTGACTCATCCATAAGCCCATAACTTTAATCTCTTATATAAAGACTTTGATTCTGTGTTTGGAGTCATTGTACTGCTGCAGGAGTACTGTTTTCTCAGCACTTAGAACACCATTAGTCCTGGCCAAATCTCCAACTCCATTTTCAGAAATGCAGCCCCAAATGTTCAAGAAGGCTCCACTATGCTTCACTGTTATCTGCAGACACTCACCCAATCTACCAAGTTCAATTAAAATAATAAAATCAAGCAAAAGCTTGAAATGTACAAAATATTGAGGGACAGAAATAACAAGAAAAAGAAAAAAACGGGAAATTACTAAATTGTCACAATGAGTATTGTGGAGCAACTGGGAGATATCGTGTATTTGCTTCTAGATTGTGATTGTAGTCACTTCTGAAACTTCTTTACCTGTATCTTCTTGTTTCATGTAATATTTACTAGGAGACAATTATTCGTTATTCACATTTTAAACAAGACAGGTTACAAAATTAGCTCTCTCCCTCACGTAGAGTAAAAAAATATGACTTAATACAAACATTACCACTGCCCCCTAGTGGATGGGGGGTATGAAATACTCTCATAATAAATAAACTAGACCCTTCCTAGCTTTGTGGTCTCAAAACTTTTTAAAATCCATGTTTGCCAATAATGGTTCCTTATATAAAGAGTTTCAATAGTCACAAAAATTAAAAAAATAGTGTTGTGGTATAATAATATTGAGGTATGTACCTGTGATGATGGTTTCAGGACATCATCCCCATGAGCTGTGCAGAACCTTCTTCTTTTTAAAAGCACATGATTCTATTTTGAGGGTAATTATTAATTTGTTGTTGATGGTTATGTTTTTTATTTGTGTTATGTGGAAACATGCTTTGATTTTGATCGGGTTATTGTTTACATTGCCCTGATGACATCATTCCCTCCATTTCCTTCCCATGGTCAGGAGCAAACCAATATGAGGTTGAGAGGGGGGGGGGGTTGTAAAACTATTTATATTTATGTGAGGATTTTAACTGTGAATATGAAATGTGGATTATTTTAATGTATGTTTAATAAGTGTAGAGATATATTTTAATGTCAAATATAAGTGTAGAGATGTGACTGTTTTGATTAAATGAGCCGATACTTAAATTAGACGATAGTGTAATCACCTTTGTCTCCTCCACTTGGTATGCCCCAGTTATAGCTAATGTGGGACTGTGGATAAAAGGAGGGGAAAACTGGGCTCATCAGTCTAGTTTGTTGGCTCAAAGGGTACGTGGAAGTGGATTTGTCACAAACCTTTTCTTGTGTGAGATAACTTTATTTGAAAGCATCTACACAGCGTTACTGTCATGAGTTTAGACATTTAGTTTGGTAAGAAGTTTAGTTAATTAGGTTTTTGCTCTTTAGCACATTTTTATTTTTATTATTTAGCTGAGTGTTTAAGGTGTTTTTGTTACTTTGTTTATTTGGTTTTCGGTTTTGTTTGTTCCTGTATCACGTGGTGGAAAATAAAATCTCAAAAAATCTGCATTCAGCTTGTCCTCGGACTCTCCTTTCTCCTCCCTTGGCTCTCGGAAACCACATTACGACAGAACCATATTGTGAGCACAAAAAAAGTATCCGATGTTTTAAAAACCCTTTGACTTGTTTGTATGTATCGTGGGAAGTCTGGTCAAATATTTGATGGACTCTCTCTTGAGAACCACTTTCTCTGAATTATCCAGCTCTCTTTACTTCCTGTGGTCTGGACAGAGCCGGAGTTGAGTGCTGGACACTGAGATTCTCTGGTGTATGGACGGTATCTCACAGAAGCAGGGCAGTCTAATCACCTCCCTGCATCAGGCACTGATCTGCTTGATTCTAGTGGAAACTCGATTCCTGCACCAGTGAAAGCCATAGTTCAACCTAAATATGAAATAATAATAGTTTGTAATTTCCTCTCCTATGTTACTCTGTTTTGCGAGAAGTACAACAGCTGGTTTTAAGGGTCAGTAAATTAGATACAAAGCACTTTATGCATTACTAATGGAATCTAATTAGCTCCACAAATCAATTCATAACTGCTGCATCTGTAAAAGTAGAGTTGGAGTTATTCGAATTTATAAACTGCAGTTACGTCAGAGTGTCTGGCATCACAGACACACCTGCAGGCATTCTGTTTGGTTCATTCCATGGTCAATGATTCATAATTCAGTTAAGAAGAGTTCACTGCGAGGGTGCATCCAGTACTTTAACACATCTGTGCACGTTATGTCTGATATACTGTACATTTATATTTTATTTATGAGGTTTGTGGTGACAGTTCGCTGTCAGGTGAGCTGTAAGACGTGGAGTGTAGGTGGCTTCGGAGTGGTATTGAGTAACTTTTAGTATCTTTTGGTGATGTGTATTTGTTTAAGGAATCATAAAGGAATCATTTTTACTCTAAAAGCTCGGTGCACTTTTTGTTTTCTGCCTGATTTGTATTCTAATGTAGCTTCCTACACAAATAGACTGGCGTAGAACAATGCTTTGACGCTTTATAAATACTGATGAATAATGTTACTATTCAATTTAGTCTAAAATATATTAGAAAAATATACTTTCCCTCAGATTCATCATTATACCATTCAAACTGTAAAAACTTAAGCTTCCAAAACATTTTCGGTATTTTTGTTCTATAGATTGGGAAATTGGCACATTGCTCCTAATTTTAGTAGTTGCAGTAGATTTACAAATCGAACTGGAAGTACAGAAGATTCAAACATAAAAGCTACCGCAGACCCCAAGCGTGCAAGAAAGGGTCACAATTCGCTTCTGCAATGCCCCCAAATGCAAGGTCGCCATGTATGGGATTACATGTTCCAAATGAAACACATAAAACGTTTCCAAAACAAACAAAAATAGATGAGAAAGCACTTAAAAAATCTAACAAACAACAGAAAAAAATGCTATGATTTCTTAATATTACTTGCATTTTTATATTGAAAGCATAGTTTAGTAAATAAAATAAACATAATTTAGGAGTCCAATCACTCCTCAGCATATGCTAGCAATTGTGAATAGGTTAAAAAATAATATCTCAAATTATTAACATTTTAAGACATAATTAACTTCAATTTCATTCCTGCTTTCTCAATGTCATTGAGTTTAAAATGGCAGGTTTGAGATCAGAGGACTTCACGAAATGCTCATGAAGCAAGTGTTTATATTTTGTGTTCAAATTAATTAATACATTACATTTAAAATGTGTTTAGTTGACTGTTTTCTAATCTGTCTTAACACCATTGTGCATGGAATTTACCAGAGCTTCACCAATTGTCACTGGGATCCGCTTCTACTCCTCTCTGGTGACTACTGTGCTGGTTTTAAGTTAGATACTCATTGGGAATTAAGTTTGGAAACATATATGGTTATCTTGTAATTAGGGCCTATCCAGTCCCGGAAGCCCCAGACCATTAAACTCCCACCACGATGCTTGTATTCTTGAACCAAACAATATCAAATGTTTTTTCTGATCCTTAGTGAGTTTTTTTTTTTTTTTTTTTTTTTTGCGATAAGGGGCAATGTGGAACTTCCATTGACCAGTATGAGAGAGTGAGGCACAGGACAACATGAAACTTCCCATTTTCTGCCCCACACTAGGGTGGGAAAGGGTTATTTCCACTTTGGAGTGTGGTCACTTTTGGTGCAATGGGTTTAAACTTCAATATATGCATATATTATATATATATACACTGCCATGGACTGGCGACATGCCCAGGGTACACCCCCGCCTATATATATGTATATATGCAAGCTCTAAATCCACCACTTTAGCCGAGTTTCATTTATTTATTATTTTCCCACAGCACAGCATTGAGACCAGCAGTGTTGATTTAACACTGCAAACTTCATAGTGTTCAAAAAAATACTACTCAAATAAATGACAGTCATGGAAAATTTTGTTTCACAATCAAGGGAATTATTATGTGGTAATATTCAGCACTTAAAAGTGTTACACTAAAAATCCCCAATGCTGTGGTTTGCCAGATTATAGTCAGCTCTTTATTTTTTACATAATTCGGTGTAAAAGCAACTGATTTCATTCCACACAAAAACTATTTAAAAATGATATCAAACATGGTTTATAGTCATTTGCATTTTCAGTACTGTGATCACAAGTGGCCAATTGAAATGTATAACTGTTTTTGCCTGATATTAACATGTTTTCCAGTGTGTCTCATGTGAGCACTTGTGTTCAGATTTCCTTCTCTCCGATATTGCTGCACTCTAGTTTGCATTCTCTAGAGTTCTCAATGAAATGAATGAGTACAAGTGAATGCACTGAACCAAAATCATAATTTGCACGAAAAGGCTGGAAATATTCTGTCTTCTTATCCCTCGTGTTCTTGAATCAATGGATTTTATTTGTGGTGGTGCAGGGATTGAGTTAATTCAAAACCATGAATAAAAGTGAGATGTAAACATGCCATGATAGCAGACACCAGAATTACACAAGTACTGTCACTTTAAACGTCATTCACTTGTGAATGTACTTGGCTGGTTGGGTAAAAGGCAACAGATCAGAGCAGACACTTGGAAGGCAACTAAAAAGGGAGGGAAAGAGGAACATATTGAGAGATAGAGGGTGAGATTCTCCTCGCCTGCTGTTTAGTGACTGCAAGAGAGATGGAGGTCCAGCATTTTGCATTAAGTTCACAGCTAGACTATTGCACTGTATCGTCAACCACCAGCAGAGAAAGAGCCACAAAGACCAGATACATCAAGATCTAGGAAGGACAAAGCTGAAAATAGAGGAGGATAGAGAAGGTATGCAGGGTGGAAAAAAGAAAGAATAAAGTTGATCTTCACGAATCCTCTGGATTGTGTAGGATTATTAGGAGGAACTGTTTAGACACCACATAGAAATGTGAACAAAAGGGTTTTATTTAGGTTTAGCAGTTGTATTGCTTGACAGAATCCTCACGGATTGTCTCAGAAGGCCTTTGAACATTTTCACAGTGTCATATAACATAAATGCACCAATTATAAACCCAGAGGGACCAAATTCCTACCCGGGTTAAGCACTTTTAAATTCTAGTAAACAAGGTACTTTCGATGGCTATGTCTAATATCCTGTGAGACCAGGAAGTGGAACTAGTTTTGACTGCTTTGGAAGTTATGTGGTTGATAACAGTCAATCTGGAGGCTATAGATGGTTCCCAATTTGCAGAGTAACATGATTGTTAAAAGCTGGTATTAAGGTTTGAGTACTGTATCATAAAGAAAAACAACTGTTCTTCCAACAATCAGAACTTATTCCGAAAAAGTGTTTTAAAAAGAGCAAGCCAGTGTTTGAAAGAATATTTCTGTTTATTTTATTTTAACATTTGAACATTTCATTTTATTTTAAATAAGATTGTTTATAAAAAAAAATGAGGGACAAATATACACTGGTACACTTTTTATACTTTTTTACACTGGTAATTTTATTGTGTATTTCTAGCAACATGCCTATGACCTCTACCTGTTTTTTTTTTTTTTTTTTTTTTTTTTTTCTAATACGATAAAAGTGCTCATTTTCCTTTAGTTTTACAGAACATTTTTAAACACAATAGCCATAACTCAAGTTTAGTGTCTCGTTGCTACTGTTTCACCTTGTAATCCTTTACAGACTGAATAAATGAAAACCTCTTCCCAAACCTATTTTTTTAGGATTTGGTGGTTAGCATAAAAGTCATTCACTCCCTATAAGACATTAATATTATTTATATAGCCTCATTAAGCAGTCTACACTTGTTTATGGAGCAGAGTGTGCAGTCTATGTGGTCATCTGGGCTTGTAAATCCTTCGAGTGGCTCTATAAACTCACACTTGCACACACAGTGAGTTTACAGGATCAGAAAGCTCACAGGGAAGGGACAAATCTCCAAATGCTTCAGATTGAGCTCAAAGCCAATAGTCGGACAATATCCACACAAACAGATCTGGTCCTGGCAGGCTCTTGGAGAGTGAGGACACTTGGATGTCTTTTCTCGATGTATGGATCCAAGCACTGAGACACTGATGTTACTGTTGTGAGACACTGATTCTGTTCTCAGAATCTCGCCCAGAACTCTCTGATGCCTCTCAGCAACAACCCCGATCTCAACACAAATAAACACACAGCTCTATCTCCAAAAGGAAAAAGAAAAGGAAATTGGGCATGAGGAGCATGGGCAAGCAAAGCTGCCTCTGACTCTCTGGGAGGCTCCAGGCTCTCCAACTCCAAATCTGGCGTGAAAAGTACAGCAGGGATGAAGACGAGAGCTGCTTGAAGAGCAGAGAAGGAATACATGAATGCTTTGGGACCAGGAATTAGTGGATGTAGAAAGAGTGGGAACATTTTGGGCTTTCCATTTTAAATGAATCGTTTCAAGGTCAAACTCCGTTTTGTGAACCATTAATTTAAGTTTTTGTATATTTTTCATACATACTGTGTGTGTTTACTATGTATATAAATCATCTTTAGAAACGGAATGCTGACTAATATGTGAACTTGCTACAATCTATTGGATCCAGTCACGTGCACGCTCATCACGCTCAATTGTTCTCAATTTAAGCCTTCTGGAGTCCCACAGGGTTCAGCTCTGGGTCCCCTTTTATTTACTCTTCACCTTCTTCCCTTTAGCTATATTTCAGGAAATCTGCCATCAATTGCTACTGTTATGTAGATCAGTGGATGTCACAATTGTAGATCTCCCCCAACCCCTCTACCACCTTACTAAGTGCCTCACAGGATCTGTGGCTCGGCTCCCTGCACATTTCTTTAAACTAGAAAGCAGTAGAATGGAAATTATTCTTATTTTTCTAAAAAGACCCTGTCAAAATTGAACATTAATGACATCTTTTTGACAACCACTCGATGCAGTGTCAAACCAGATTAAGAGTCTTGGTCTCATCTTTGATACCAACATTTCAATATTAATGCTGTCACCCACACTGTTTTTCCTTATCAGAAAAATTAACCGCTTCCCTCCCATGCTCTTTTTAGAAGCTCCATCTTATTTTAGCACATGCACTAGTTACTTCCCGCGTTGACTTCTACTGTGCTCTATTTTTGCTTCCTTTCAAAATCCATAGACTGCAGCTGGTAGAGAATTCTGCCTATAGGATATTCACTAAAACTATAAATCACTTGAATGTCAGTAACTCGGTATTCCAGCTCCTCAACACGTCTTCTACTCATACCACCTGAAATGTTGTTCAAATGTTAAGAATTAAATAAAAAATGTAAGTATTTTTGATGTAACTTTGAATATTATGTTGGTTATGTAATCTTAAAGTGGGATCGCTGTTAGCTGACCTTGAAAAAAATGAAAAGATCAGTCCATCCATCCACCTACCACATAACCAATCTATCACCCATACATCCATTCACCCACCTACTTATCACCTACCAACCAATCGATCCATCCACCTACAAACCAATCCCTCCATCTATCCATCCATCCGACAATCCACCCATCCACCCAACCATCTATCCATCCATCAGCCAACTTCTAACCAATCCACCCACCCAACATCCTTCCAACCAGCTACCAATGAACATCTATCCATCAATGCATCCATTAACTTACCAAAAAAATCCATTCATCCCTCCAATCACTCATCCATCCAACCTGCTACACATCCAATAATCCAGCCAGCGAGCCAGCCATCTACCATCCATCCACCTTTCGACCTATCCATTTATCAATCAATCCATCCACCTATACATCCAGCCATCTACCAAACCATCCATCCACTCCACTACAGATTAAAGTTGCCTTTTCACAAAAAAAAAAAAAAAAAACGATTTAAAATAAAGCTTTAGAGAAAGTCAACCGGAGAAAGAAAAGCCTGTCTTTTTTCCATTTCCCAGGAAAATAAATAAATAAATAACATCGCCCCTGCTAGAATGTTGACATGACATAAGCCTGGCTGCTTGTCAAACATAATATTTTTAATATTGCATGAACAAATCAAATAAGACATTTCCAGCCATGCATGTAATCAAGAGAAGCAGGATTCCATTTAGAACCAGCACAGGATGCAAAAGAGCTCATTTCTGATGGATGACATTCTCAGACATTTTGGTCCTTGCATAAAGCTTGGCTCAAGTTTAGGAATACAAGATGTTTACTGAAAAAATTTGTTTGAAGAAGCCAAGTGTATGTTGAGAGCCACGGAGAGGAATGCAACAGGTCTAGATGATGATCTGGGATTCAGAGTTAATCCAGAGCTTCAAGGTTTTTGGCAGCCGTCACACAATGCCTCGTTTGTTTGAATTGTAGTAGGTTTTCATCCATTTCCTTTAATGGATTCCTCCTAAGCAATGCTTTCTATTCCATACTCTGCGCACACCATTGGCATCCTCACCATTTCTCACCACACATTCATAATCATTAGCCTTGCTTTACTGTTTTCTACTTTCTCTGGTCTCCACGAACACTCTGTCTCTGTCTGCGGCCTGGAATGATGATTTATGCAGTTTGTTTAAAGTCAGCCCTAGCTCTGGTGAAATGCTTTTCTCAGTGGCAGCTCTTTGCCCAAGCTTTTTGTTGTTTTGTTACAAACTTGGCTCGGACCACTCATGTATCTATGGATGAATCCTGGAAGGTTCCAGTTTCTTGGCTGCATCCCCGAGGGCAGAATTGGATGCAACAGAATCTGTATCAGAGGTAGTGGGTACATACCTTCTTGCCAACAGCAATGGATTGAGAAAATGCATTAGATATAAATATTCTTTTCAGACAATAGACCTAGATTTTTATTCGAAGAGTTTTGTTTCAAAATGCTAAATCCATAATTGATCAGTTTAATAAAAAGGTGCTTTTTATTTTGCATCAGAATTTATTAACCAGACCATAAGAAATGTAAATGTAATTTAATTTTATGTGCCTAAAAATGCCGTTCAGCTTTTGTTAAAGGAGAATAAAGAAGGATTAATTAGAAGGATTGCCAATGCAATCCGTTTGGTAAAAGCTTTCTCTTTGGTGAGCAGCAGGAGATCTTTCCAATCCGTGAATTTCTTGTTCCTTGTTGTGGTTGTTGTCCGATGGCCTTTCCTACTCCCCACTGATAAAACGAGCACCGGATCATTAAAGCCATCAGAATTATTCATTGTTAAATGCTGAAAAGAGCTTGAATAGATGGCAAAAACATTGTTTTTCATTGTTTATTGTGTTGGTTTGGAAAAGGGTGTTGTCTTAAAGACACATTGTCTTTTTACAGTTTTTAGCATTGCAGGGTTTTTTGTTTGTTTTCTACTTATAAACCATTTATCTGCTTTAAAAGTGTATTTACAGCAAACAAATGTACAATGATCGACTAATATTACTGACACTTCTGGTCAGTTTAATGGAATTTTTGTAAAATTAACAAGATTTATAAGAAATTGATGTCTCAAAAGTGTCACTGGACATACTTAAGAAATTCAATAGGTTTTTCTCAAAGTGTAGAGCGTTTAAAAGTGCTGCTGTGATTGTTTGAATTAATATCTTGAATTCTGCTGAAAATTCGGGTTGGCGTTATTTTTGCTTTCAAAGAAAAAGTGAGAAAAACACTGAAATAGATGGGCAATATTACATTTAAAAATACAAACAAAAAGCAATGCGAGAACTTGAATAAATGGTGGCAAAACCAAGTAAATAAACTACTTTTTATTGTTTATTGTGTTGGTAATGAGGTTTTGAGTGTAACATTGTTTTTTGTTTTTTACATGTGAACACGAATTTACAGCAAACTTAAATAAAATAAAATTAAGATTTATATGAAATTGATACCTCGGAAATGTCACTGGACATGAGGCTGAACTGATTTTTTTTTAGAGTTTAGAGCGTTTAAAAGTGCGTTGTAATTGGTTAATTAATATATTGCATTCCGCCGAGAATCCGGGTTGACGCTAACTGCTTTGAAAAAAAGTGAAGAAACAGCAGAAATACAATGGCCAATATCACTACCACAAACAGTGGTTGAACTGGAATAAAAGCCGTAAAAGAATAATGTTTTGTTGACGACTAAATTTTGTCTGCTTGTGGAAACAAAGTCTTCATTAACTTCTTTCATAATTTATTGTGTTGTTGATTTGAAAATGTAGTCCGAAAAGCAAACAAAGGCTAATAAAATTGTCAGAAAATATACAAGATTCATATGAAATGGGTGGCACTGGACATGTGTCTGATCATCCTTGAGAAATTCAAAGGATATCTTTCTCGTGTAAGTACAGAACTCCTTGATCTCAATGGGTTTTTCCTCAGAGTTCTCATTCCCTTTACTATTTACTGCCTGTACAACCCAGAATGCAGTTGTACAAGTGTTTTCATTTCGCATTATCCACTGGACCCTTCACCAGGCATTGCAGGCAATATATTCAGCAGCTTTAAATTACTGTGAGAATATACAGCTCTCCATCGGAGCAGTCAGATGGGGAATTATGTTGGGCAGATATCTGGAGCAGATGGGCTTTCTAAGAGTCTGTTTCCCCTCCTTTTGGCACAGGAAGCTTAGTTTCTGTTCTGTCAGTTCTGTTCAGTTCCCCACAGGCCTGTTTGAAAGATAATCATTCAGATTTAAAGGATTATAGATGCTCATAGTCCTGACCTGACTCAGTCTCCCTTTATTTAGCAATACGCTTTTCATTTGAAATCCTCTCCGTCTCCCCTGCTCATATCTCAGAGCCAGGCGTGGTTCACGCGCCCAGCAATCTCGAATCGATTTTCCATTGCTTACCTTAATATCATTAAAGATGAGTTTCATTTTCCCTCAGCAGAGCAAATATACCCACAGAGAGACTCGCATTAACACTGCCATCTGCAAAATCATCGTAATTCTCTCTGTGCTCGCCCTTAATGTAATTGTGTCTCTAATTCACTGAATGGTTTCATTTAAAGATGTTTTCACGTTTGTAGACATTAACTCACATTCCTCTTTTGCAGAGTGTCTCAAAACTCTCACTGTGAGTGGCTCTCTTTATCCAGTTCCTTTTTCTAACAATACTTGCATATGGTAAACACATTATTTGAAAAGCTCTTTTTAAAACATATGTAACTAGAAAACTGTATACAGTTCTGATCAATAACTCTGTGCATTACTTTAGATTTTATTTCATCAGATGCCTGTTTTACACATGAATTCAGAGTTCACTGTCAAGTCTTAAAATCTTATTTTGTCTAGGATTCTATTTTTTTTTTTTTTGCCAATGAATATGGTTTTGAACTCGCCCTCATCTGGCAATTTCCCATCAACCAGAATAGAAAAAATATGGCTTGATAAATAAGAACGTTGACAAACATGGTAATGTAGCAGTCCGTAGGTTGTGTTTATTTGTTCTAAGCCAAGTAAGAAGACTGAAAGCAAGCTTTAAGAAGATTTAACAAAAGTTGCAGCTTTATTTTACTTAAACATTATATATGAATCAGCTAAACACATGCTGCACTGGGAAAAAGAGGGAGGAGGGAGAAGGGAATGGAGGAGGAGAAAGCAGCAGCTCAGTTCAGAGAGTCCCTCTCTCTGAAAAATAGGAAACTCTAAAGAAATTAGATTAAGATGTGTTTCCTGTTTTTGATGTATTTCCTGTATTACAAGAAAATTGTTTTAAAATATATGTATATTTTGTCTATTACAGCTGCAATTGCAAACAATCGTAACAAAGATGAAACCAGACGCTCTTTGGGACAACTTTATCAGATTGAGTTTCACAGCAATACATGCATACCACCAACAGCGTAACTAACCAACTTTACCTATCAGTTTCAGAACATTTACAACACAACTAACACATACAAACAAAGGAACACTGGTACATCATACAAAATGATCTAAATCAATCATCCTCAAAAGCTCAGTGATGATGTCATTACCCCTTTGTTTATTCCTCACAATATGACTCTGGATGAACACTAAAACAAAGTGGTGCTGTAGAAAGCAGGGTAGTGTCAAAATCTGCTTTTTATGTCCCATCTCTTGGCTTTGGATAACCTTGGTCTGTGTTATGCTTTGACGTAGACTTAAATGCTTGTGCTCTAGATATTTTGAATATTCTTCATTGAAAACTGGTGGAAAAGGTGCAGGAATTGCACTCTCCAAGTGCAGGTTAACCTCCATTTTCTTTTGTTTCTCAGAGATCAGTAGCTGTCATGTCTTGTGAAGTCCTGTGTTTGAGCTTTGTTGTTGTCCTAAGCTTCCACTTACTGGTTGCTTCTGGCTCTCTTACTCTTTCAAACATAGTCCAAACATACTGCGCCTTTTCCTCTGTATGGACTATATGTTGGTTGCGCACCCAAAAGAAGGTGGACCATTTTTTGTGTTTAGGTTCCCATAAAGACTAAATGTGTAAAACTTTGTAATTTGTAGGTAAACTTTATCCTTCTTCTTCTGGCCAACCTTCTTCTGGGCGCGCAACTGACATTCATGATTCATGGACTGGACCGAACCTTTTGCATCTGAATCATCTTTCTCTGGACCAGACAATGATAAAATATCACAGGGTGTAAAATCGATTACGAAACTTATGAATACAAGCAGGATTTATAATAGCACACGGGAACAACGTAAGATAATATTCTATATTCTTAATTATACTTCATTTTTCACTGGTGTCACTATTTTTTGTAAGATTCATCCACAAAAATGACAAAGGGTCCATCTCAATGCAGATTTCTGAGTTCCTTAATGCAGTGTGTATTACTATACTATAATGCCACAGTCACATTTTTACAAATTTCAAATATTTGAAGTTGTAACAGTAAAGAAGGAGCTTTTTTGTACCTGGGTTCGAGGCATAAGCCTTGAGATAAGTCTAATCCACCACCTCAAACACTGCCTGCATAATTTACTGTTTGGTCGGCACGACTTTAGTACTAATATTAGGCTTAAGAGAGGAAGAATACATTATAGAGGAGTCAGGTTAGAGAGTACCCTCGGTAATGCTTTTAAAACCTTGCCCAGATTTTCTATAGGAGGATGTGCATTATTCATCAATAATTCCCATAATCCTGCTTTCTGACCTTTTGTTTATCTGTTCCCACCTGGCCTTCTATAGCGTGTCTAAGTTATGTATGATTATAAATATAGAGATATAGCATATAGTAAACCTTACATAACTTTGGTATTAGTGGATAATAAATGTTAGAGTATTATGCGTGTAAATGTACAAAAGCAGGTCTGTTTCTCCCGGGGAATATGCCTCAGCTGTGTTTTAATTTTAGCATGTGCTATTTGTTAAATCCCCTTAAAGCTACTTTGAGAGAGCTTTTTTAATGCAGCAAGTTTGTAATAGCTTATAGTTTGACTAAAATAAAAACAAGAGTTCTATTTGTACTATGCGCCATTCTCACAATGCTTAAGTCCAAGAAAAAAAAAATTAACTTAACAAAATAGATGCTTTAGACACAAATTTGTGTCTTAGATGCTTTAGGCACCTTGCTTGAAAATAAATCTGTTTTTGTTATACATTTACTTTTTAATTAAAAAAATACCTTTTATAGTAGAAACTACTTTGGAAAACGGAAATGCTTTGTTCAGAAAACCGAAAAAACATACCATAGTCTAATCAAATTAAAGTTATTTTTATTAATCAAGATTGGCCCATTGAAAGGAAAGGAAACCTAAATAAAATTATTTTGCCCGGGTGCTTTGAATTTTTATAGTGTACCTTATAGAGATGTGCTCATAAGTTAATATTTATCAAAAAAAATGGCCACGAAATCAGAAAAATTGTAAAATGTAAACTTATGAACACAACAGTACACTCCAATAAAAGGGGCATTTTCTTTTAGGGTTAACTGTTGGTGAATTGTTTTCTCTATTATTCTCAGTTTTTTCTTCTTTTCTCCATGTGCAGGACTGAAAATCCGTGAGGTGATGATAAATGTGTCCAGACAGCAGGTGGAAGATTTCCATGGACCCGAGGATTTCTGGTGCCTGTGTGTAGCCTGGAGTCACCTGGGCACCTCCAAGAGCCGCAAAGCCACTGTCCGAATTGCTTGTCAGTATAGCGTTAGCTCATTTAAAAGCCACTGTACTCAAAAATAAGTTCCATATCACTTGAGATGCCTAATGTGTGCATATATGTCTGAAATAGCTCACTAAGAGAGGTTAAATGTTTCATTTTTCAAAGCATTAATTATTTACAGCCTTTTTTACCCATACAGCCTTTTTTCAATGAATGTTAATGAGGGTTCAATACCATAATGTAGAATGTTAATAATCAAATTTTGTTTTGTTGGTTTGTTTGTTTTTGGAATCAAAAAGGATTGCAATGGATATAAAGGACACGTGATGGAAAAATAATGTATTTATTATGCTATTAATGCCAGAGATTACTAATTTTTGAATGTATTTTTTGAAAAACATACTACATTTATTGTCATTTAGAATTTTTGTAAGTGTTCAGATACAGTTTTCATTCTCATTCTTGTTGGAATCTATATTTTAGTTTTTATGTCAATTTTAGTAAGAGTCATTTAAGACATATACATCAAAAAGCACCTGTCGGAAAAATCGACTGCTAACAAAACCATTTAATAACCATTCTTTACATTTCCGTCAACAGACCTCAGAAAAAATTTTGAACAGGAGCCACAGGGGTTGGAGGTGCCAATCAATGGGATGATCGTTCTTCACTGCCGGCCCCCAGAGGGAGTGCCTGTTGCTGAGGTGAGTGCCAACAGCACCCTCTACCAGTCTGGAGGTTCCAGTGTTTTAATAAATATAGCAAATGGGGTCACCCGGTGTTGAAATGTAGTACATATTTAGCATTTTTTTAATGCATTACAAGCATTTGATTTGCAATTCCATCTACAGAATAGAGATGAGTGGGGCTGTGTTCATGAGCGAGTACCACTGTGCATTATCATTATTGTACTCAGTGTGCTGGAAAGGTGATGAATTCAAAGTGCCTTTGCATGCTCAATCCAGGAGCTGCTCTCCATTTGCATGTCATTTATTTGTTTCTTTTAGTAAACACATTTTCATTGCATTAACTTTGCCACAGTTTTATGTTCTATTGCAACTCTAAAAAAAAGTTTTACTTTCCATTTTTATATCCCCTTTGTATGTTCCCTGAATAAAGAGTTGCTCAGTTCCAGCCAGGGATGAAAGATTTATCTCAAATGGACAGTTTCTGTTACTGTACGCCTCTCACCTTCCACTTGCTGGGTCACTTGCGAGACCTTTTCTTTTATATGCATGAACGCTAGGATAGAGAGGAACACACACTTTGAATAATGCAGAGCAAATCTTATCTAACCACTGTGAAATTCTGCCTGCTATCCCTGCAAAACCTACCCTGCTGGGAAAAGGGTTACCGCGTGATGGCTGGTCTCTCTGTCGAGACAACTCAATATTGGAATCCAATCGACTCATTTTGAGGGCCAAATAAAAAAGGGCTGAGTGTTGTACCAGTGAACTTTCTTTTGTTTGAGCTGTAAAGGATACATAATATTATAGTTTAGTTGGCTGGCACAACTTTGGATTATTTCTTGCCCTCAGAACCTGAAAAAAATTTGAGAAACCTCAAAAATCTATTGTGTATTTGACCTTGACAATTTTCCCACAATTTCGAATAAAGCATGCTTGTTATTGTGCATGCGTGTGATTTCGTCACCGATTATTGTTTTTTTATTACTCTACAATCCCTAGATTTGATTAAACACTTTTAACATAGTGTGAGAGTTCCTCATCATTGCCAATGCTTGGCCATCACTGCCTGTTGACACCTCTTAGATGCACATTTATTATTAGGGGTCATGACGTAGATTGTCCGTATTGTTCAGTAATTTGAACAATTCTCACTTCAATACATCTTCTAAATAAGGATTGGTCGTTGTGTAACAAACTAGCCACTGAGTGGCAATGGCGCCAGAGGTACTCAAGCCCTTTAACTGCTGCTTGCAGCTTTACTACCTAGAATGAAATGAGCAATTTCAAAATTTTGGCCAATTTAACATTCTGCGAGAGTTCCTTTTGTTTATTCTCATGTAGATACTTGAAATATAACCCTAGTGGTGAGCACTGTTTTACACTAAATGTGATTAAATAACCGAAACATTCTGCTAAACCCTGTTCTCAGGTTTATCAGTCCTCCACATGTACAATACCAGACCTCCTACAGAGTTTGGTGACAGGCTTAAGAGGAACACTCGTGCTTAGTGCAAATCAAGCTGGCAAATGCTTCTCATAAACAAAGTATCGCATTATTATAATCCTCCATGTACCAGTCAGAGGATACGTGATAGACACCACAGCGTTTGTGTTTCTGAGGCAGCTATTGTCTTATGTCACTTTTCTTTGTTGTAGGGAAAGCGAAACTAGGCCACCATGAGCACAAAATAAAAAAAAATCTATATCATCTTGTTCCTTCTGTCATGTTGGAAAGGATGGGAGCAGCGGTGCACCATCACTACAGCCAATCAATCGGTGCTAGAGCCAAAATGGCGGTTTTGCTGAATTGGATAGTGAGGCTTAGGCGATGTTTGAGACAGAGCCAAGATCCAAGTCCAGAGGTGTTTCTGCCAGAAGGCTTTGTCACTGGAGATTAGAGGTTTGCAGCCAAAATGCTCCCTCTGTAATCACTGCTGCTAAAAGTCTAAAGGTCAAGCTCTAGAACTTTGTCACTGGTACACACAAACCCAGGCAGATCCCCCATTGGCTGGCTGAAAGCATCTTTGGACGGGACTCAAGTCTGGCGGAGTGTGTGAAAACCCATCAGGGGCTTGACGTGCCACCCCTTCGCTTCTCATGGGTTAATTATTTTGCTCTTGATTCTAGCAATGAAACGTGAAAACTTGATTAAATTGCTCGTATTCCCTTTTTCGCTGCCTCTTCTAAAAGACATTTGTGAAAGGTCAGAGGCTGCTAAGAATTTTGTCATTGTTTACTCTGGCATATGTCATCCTTGTCCTTTGTTTGTTCCCCGCTTGAATGGAAAGCTGTTTAGAAAACATTTCCCAGGAGCTATAAGATCATCTCTGTTGAATAATGAACGTAACATAATTAAAACAATTACACCAACAAGGAAATGAAAGTGCGATATTAACTGTCAAAGTAAAGTTCATAGAGATTACTCACAGCTACGATGGGAGGGGGAGGGGGGGGCTCTCAATAATGTTGAGAGACCAGACCGATCATTAAGCTCATATTAACTTCACAATCCTCATCCTGCGATGCTATTAATCATTCCGTCTGATGAAGCAAAGTCATTTGAAGTGCTTAAAATGTAATTATTCAGCAATAAACACAGCATGGCTCGTGCTGACAGGAGTAGGATGAGAAGGAAGGACACGTCCAGCTTGTTCTACCCCTTGTTTCCGAAATAGCGCAGTTGGATTTTGGAAAGTTCATTTCTTTAATGTAATTCAGTGAAAGTCAATGTAGCGTTAGCAAGGGGCTGCAGCTTTGATTGAGGGAACGTGATGCAAAGGGACGTTAATGAAACTGGAACTTAATTGAGGAGGATGGAACAAAGCCGAACGAGACCTCTTTTGGTAATTGCCTTCTTGTCACTTTCACTTTCCGTCGAAATGAATTTAGCCTAAATGTAAATGTTGAGGCCAATTTTTGCTCAGAATATCAATATGTTGAGGTGTGGTAACCATTTCAGAGTTGATTGGATTGAACTGTAAGAGACATGTCATGGCCAGTGTTTTAATTAAGCACAATTAGTTTCGTTGCTTCAACGAGAGAGAAGGTCAATTTTGAACGTGTTTTGCAGTATATCTATATTCGGAGTTTGGTTCCAAACCACGATAAAGCCATTTACAAAAAAACTGCTGGTGCCATTTGAAGTGTACTTTTTTCATAATTGAAAAGCTCATAATCACTTTTCCAAAAAACTCAATACTTGCCGTGAAATGCAGTCATGGATGGTCAGTTTTTTTCCAAACCGTGATAAACGCCACTCGAGGTATTTCACAAAACGTGAGGTGCTGAGGAGGTGGAAAATACTGGATGTCATCTGCAGCGCAGAAGTTTTGAATCGCTTTATAATGGAACAGAAACAAGCCAATTTCCAGCTAATCACTGGATTTGTTTGTTCTTGTATTTTCATTAAATATATATTAATTTGATAATTGGATTTGGATTTATAGCTTTTTGTGAAAAAAGGGCCATGGAGGCCTAAGCATTTTTTTTTATTAAATATTTTTAAATATTTTAATATTAAAATTTGGATTAGAAATGTTTCTGTTTGTATGACTTTTCAGGTGCTTTATGAAAGTTTGGAACTGAAAATGTATATATGTAAATGTATTTATGTATAAGTGGGCAATACTCAAAGATTTTGAGGTAAACAGTTACCGTAACTTTTTTAAGTTTTACTTGATATTTCTGAGCTCATTGTAATACAAAAGGTAACATATTCATAAAAGAACTGAGTTCGATTTCAATTATCTTCAAAAGTTTAATTAATCCTAATAATAAATACCAAGTCACTCAGTATAATAATTGTCATTTTGCTTCTGGACATAAACAAGTTGACCCTCAAAAACCAAGTGCAGTGGTTTGCCTTGAACATATTGTTTCAATTGCAGTGCTACATAAAAACTATTTCTACCATTATAACAAATATCAGACATTTAAAGGAAATGCATACTTTTGAAAAACATATTTTTTTACCTTTAAGGAGTATCTCCAATTTTAATCTCAATCTCTTTAATGTATTTAATGACATTGAAAAACATTTTCCTTATGTCAAAAGCAACACTGGTGATTGAAACACTGCTAGTGGCACTTAATTTTTAGTGTCATAAAAAGGCAGACCTCTGCAAGTGTGGCATAATGATGTGTGCGTGGGAGCAAACTCACCATCTCCAGACGGTCAGGAATGCACTAAAAACCTGTTTCCAGAGGCAGTGGATTAAGAGTAAAAATGCTACAGACTGATCGTTTCATTTCACAAAATGTCTAAATATTTTGAGTTGTGACCGGTGAGTCATGTTGTCTGGATTTTTTTCAAGAAAATAAGCGAGTATGTGGTTCTTGGAGAACATCACATCACAATCAGAGCTAATCACAGATCTTCTGAGAATGTGACCCCAGACGCTGTCAATGATGTTGAGATCAGGGTTCTGTGGGTGAAATGCCATCACTCTCAAAACTTATTGTTCTTGTTAATGACAAGCTGTGTGTTTGAGGTCATTGTCCTTCTGCTTGATTGTGAGAATTTTTTGTAATCATTATATTAAGTTTAATTGTTGTCTGATTATTTAATGTTACTGGTAAATGAAGCAATTGTTTAACTTGTTCTGAAGGAAGTTCTACCCCAAATTGGGACAGGCAAGCAGCAGATGGGACTCATTCCTCTATGCTTCAGGCGCTTTCAATTTATGCCTTGCATTGACTCATTGTTTGGTTTCTGCTGTGTCCTTTACCTCGGCTCCAGAGTCGTTTCTATTAAAGAGGAAACACTTCCATCACGTAACACATTTGAGGACAACCATACGCCTCCCTGATGGCAAGATGGATAAGTATCTTCCTGTGTTTCTTAGCATTGACAACACCATTGTTCCACAAAAGTAGACCCAAATATTCAAGGACCCTCCATCACGTTTAACTGTTGCCTGTACTCATTAACACTCATTATTATACTGCTCTCCGGCCCTTCAATGACCAAACTTATGTCTTCTACGGTCAAATATTTCAAATTTCGACATTCCAGAGCACCCGTTGCCATTTTTCAGCACCCCAGTTGCATGACGTTGGAGGTATAGCTTTTTTCTGCAACTCTTCCATGAAGGTCTCTATTGGCCAGACTTCTCTGGAGAGTAGATTGGTGTATCTGAGTGCCACTGGTTTCTGCCAGTAATGAGTTGATGACGCCGCTGACAACCAAGTTTCCTTGGCTGACCACTTCTCAACCTAAAACTCCAGTTTGTCGTGAAACCTTGTCTGGGAGAGACTTTGTTGATGCATTAATAACTACCTTGTGTCTTGTTGCTGTGCTCAATCTTAATCATACCTGCTAGCAGAGTTCGGTGGTTCTTCAGCCAGTTTTCAACGTATGTGTGACATTTATGATTTAACTGAACTGACACATTTTTTTTCTGTTGTACCTAATAAAATCATCTAATAAAGATAATATCTATGAATAAGCAATCGCACACTATATAAATTCTGGAATGGTCTAATTAATCTGGTAGGCGAGCTTTTCAAAAGACTTCTGAACTATTCATTTTTTTATTTATTTTTAAAACGCTGCTATAACCTTGCAATTTAATTAAAGTGTGATATCAATTTATTTTCAGATTCCTATACAGTTCACATTTAAATCCTGTCCTTGGAAAACCCTGAGTATTTTGAAATGGCTCAGTTTACCAACTTCAACTGTTTTCTTCTTTGAGGGTCTCGGTTGTTGGGTGTGGTCATGTTCGATGGCTATTAATTGGAACAAATGTGATAATTAAGCAAATTAGTTTCTTCTGTTCCAGGCCCGAGGCGTATCACACCCGTTTAAATCTGTCCCTCAACGTTCATCACATCTTTCCATCTTCCACCAACCCCTGGAGGGCCGAAGCAGACCCAGAAACAGCCTGCGATATGAATACAAAACAGAAAAGGAGAGAATCCACCCCCACAGACGCATTCCTAGATAGAGGCTTTGATAGAGGAAAGGATTTTAGATTAAGAGTGAGATGATTAAAATGAAAATGAAAGGGTTAGATAGTAAGAAGTACAAGTGCTTGTCCGGGGGGATTTCAAGGTAAAATGCAGGTTATTTAGGAGGCATTTTGTTTAGTTATATGGATGAAAAAAATGTACACAGATTTGTTTTCTTATGTACAAAGGTGTCCACCTTCTAATCAATCACTTTCATTTTAAGATAAAGCAGATAAAACAATAGATGTCAAAAGGGACTTTTGATAGACATTTATCTATTTGAAAATGTATGATTTAAAATTTGCTTTAAAAACATGGTGGGATGAAGGATTTTCAAATACATGTACGCTGCTGATTCTATAGTGAGAAAGAACAAGCGTTTTTGGAGTTATTTAAGAGAATTAAATTATACGCCTTTTACAAAACATATGGAAAACCTTTTTGTCAATCACAGATGTCACTTATTATGCCATTTTTACACATATCTCAGGAGAGACTTTTCCCGCTTCTCTTTGCAGATTTTTTCAAAATAGTTACAGATTTAAGATTATATTTTTGTAAAATATGAACCTTCTGCTCCCTCTAAACTTTTAGTACAGTTCAACAGGCTCGGTGGTATCAACCCTTAGAAGTCTGGTGCCTTTGTGAGCATTTTTACTACTTTACAATAAATTATCTATTTTTTGTGGCTCTAAATACTTAATAATAATAGTTATTTTTTTCTAATGCACTTTTTATTAGTTAATTTTAAAGTATCATGGGGAATAACTGCGATGGACTGGTGAGCTGTCCAGAGTGTACCCCAGCCTCTTGCCTAATGTGGTTGAGACCGCCCTGACCCCAAAAGGGAATAAGCAGGCTGGAGAATGAATGAATGAATGATAATTGGGGTGATGAACAATAAAACAAGGTAAACATGACACTTTAAAAGAATAATGGCACCTTGTGTTGTTTTTGTTTTGTTTTTTGAAAAAAAAAAATGGTCATTTTATATAAATATCCATAATCTGTGGATTCCTCGGGTTAAAGGGCTGGGCATTACACCGTCTCAAAAGACCTGTCCCTTATTCTGAGCCTCTGAGAGCCACAAATCTCACTGATCTGTAGAGGGTCAAATACTTAATTCACTCAAATAAGTGCAAATCAAATTTTACAAATGCAATATTTGTTATTATATGTATGCAATGGTCAACTGTTGAAAATTAGGGTGAAATACTCTTTTCCTCAATGTATTGGGCATTTTATATTTGTGTATTTTCCCTTTAGACACTCCAATAAAGGTTTTTTTACAACTTAGAAGTTTTATTTTATGAAACAAAGTCATTATGTGAGCTTTCAAAGCATTCCTAATGCTGAGAGGGGGGGGGTGCTTTGGACTGGAACAGAGAAAAGAGTGAAATTAAAAGCGTATGATGAAAGATTTCTCTCCGGCCATCACGGAGATGAGAAAGAGAGAGAGAAATCTCTCACACGTGACAATCTGATGGCTGATATATCGATTTCCCTCCCTTCATAATTCTTTCAGGCCTTAGAGAGGGAGCACAGGAATTTAAACTCGCCCCACACGTCTGTTTGCGCGAGATCTTTGCACACAAACACAGATTCCCGTGGGGCGTGCTGTGTTTTTAATCTGCAAACACACAGTGACATAAATCAACTCGTGTCCCCGTAACCCGACTGCCGCCCCCCCAGACCAACTTAGAACTGGCGGACATTGCAGAACGATTGCAATTTACACAAGCAGCCATGCGAGGAGGGCACATCGTCACGCTTATGCTACGTTTGTAAATCCTAATGAATCTGTGCATCAAGCATCAGAGCTGAATAAATAACAGTTTTGACCTTGCAGTCACCTCAAACACATAGGAGATCTTTGAATGAGCTGTGACCTGTGAATTTAACTCTGTTGGGGACTCATCGAGCATAGCTGACGCATTTATTTTGTCTGCGACAGGTCTTGCATAGGTCGTTGTGAATGGCTTGCGGCTGCAGTGATGCACAGTGTGTCTTATTTGACAATGTGGCTTTAATTGGCTGAGCTGATGTGAGGCTGATGTTTGCTTGAATGGCTGTCAGGATGGGCTCGTGTTGTTTGTGGAGCTTAAGGGAAGGTTGGTGCAAAACAGCAAGTCAACCTCCTTTTCGTCCTCATGAAAATTGCATAAAGTTCCAAAAGGTGTTTTGCTTGAGGTGTCTCTGATCGCTGGATTGACAGTACAATATCTGGATTTATTTTTTATTAAATTTTTTTGTACAAATGCTGGTTTAACTTGTCAGATCTATGCCTTTTCAGGTCGAGTGGCTAAAGAACGAGGAGCTCCTGAGTTCTGTTGAAGACATCAATATTGACACTCGAGCAGACCACAACTTGATCATCAATGAAGCAAGGCTCTCTGACTCTGGGAACTACACCTGCCTGGCCAGCAACGTTGTCGCTAGGAGACGCAGCGCCACAGCAATGGTCATAGTCTTTGGTATGAAAACATATATTTTCACAAATTTGCTTATTTATTAAAAACAAAGTCAAAATTAATCACCAAAATATGTGATTTAAAAAATATGTAATTTTAACCAGGCCAAATTAACTGACCTCTAAATTAACGGGCAAAATGGTTGTATTTAATGGTTTTAGCATGTTTTTGTTGTTATTTCAGTAGGGGCCACATTTTGTATTCGCTAGCATTCCTGTTATTTTTCTTCTGCCATTGAAGGCAATGGAAGCCCTGTGAACCACTTGTAGCAACGTTGTGTAATTTGGTAAACGCGTAAAACTAGGTCAGATGAGTCACCCTACCCAATTTGGAACATAATACTTAAACTCACTAGCGCCACCACTAGTCCAAAATTCCATCATTTTAAATGTGTGAATTAAACCAACATTTAACACCTAAACCATCTGACTTTCATTATATTTATTTAAGAGAATGTTCTGACCATACTGGCTAAAAGTTCATAAATAACCATTTTCAAATGCTTTAGGGTGTTGACAGAAATGTGATGCATATTATAATAACTATGTTGCCTACAAAGTTTTAAGTTCCCCTCTATTATCAGAAGATATTAAAATGGCTTTTGTGACTTATAAGTCCAATTGGTGTTCCTAAAATTATAAAGATGCTATTTATACTTTGGACATTCATTAGTCAAACCATGTCCAATTTAGCTAGCTCTACCATTTTGGGTTGAGGCCATTATGGAATTTGTCTAAAACGCTGCTTTTTTAAACGTATTAACATATCTATACAAAAATTGTCATGTCTCTGTGCCCTGAGGTGACTGAAAAAGTTTTATTTCTGCACCTATTAATGTTTGGTCTATAGTATATGGTTATCAAAGTGGGCTGTAATGAAAGACCAACCAAAATCGCATGATTTTTGGAGCAGATTATTATTAACTTTTTTATTATTATTTTCAACACTACAAAACGAGTTCTACATGATATGATTGGTTCCATCTTTGTTCCTAAAGTGTGACATTTTCTGTTATGTCCTAGCATCAATTGTCAGTTTTATAGAATTTAACACTTACAGTTTAACTTGTCTTTGAGATCGTTTCATTCATAAAAACACTCACAGAAGCAGTCACTTAAATCACTATTTGACTAAAAGACTTCTTAAACCCTTTAACATAATGATGGAAAGTGCAATAAAAGTCTCTGAAAATGCAAGAATGTGTTTTCTGATATGAATTTCTGATATGAGTCACAATGCGACGGTTCTTAAAAGACTATAAAAAAAAATCACTTTTCGGGAAAATGTTATTCAAACATCTGGACTGAGTTTGTGTAAATCACACAGTGTGAAAGTGCTGCAAAAGAGGTGCCACCCATATGTTTAGTAACCTACATCGACCCTAAATCTTGCAGTTTACTAACATCATCTTCTATAAATCACCGTCCCGCCACGACCCATGGCAACGGCATCATTTTTCAAATCCCCAATAAATCCAGCGAGACGAAATATAGAAAGCCATTCTTACAGACTTTTTTTTTATCTGAGTCTGCATGAGCGCATCACTTAGATGCCTGGCATGGGTTTAATTATCCTTTTTTGTCAACAGATATAATGTGTTAATGAATCCAAACCTCCCAGTGTGGCCAGCATTAACACGGTTCAGGCTCCATTAGTCTAACTGACATGGTCTCCTAGCGGTTTCCCCTCAATATTTTGATGGCAAGGTAATATGCCGCTCTTCTGAGAATCAGTCACAGATCTGGCACTTTCAGATGCTTGATTAAACCCACTGGAAATCTTTGACATGAGCTGTCAGTAGCAGACAGCTAACACTGAGTGCTACCGGACTGATGTGAAAGAATGTTTAACAACGAACGCAGTCACAATCCAACACGACCCTTGGCCATCTTTAAATCTGACCAGATGCCACATAGTTGTACTTTAAATGGTGTTTGGGAAACGTGTGTGCTTCATGTATTCATCAGAATATCTCTCATTATGATGTTTGTCTGTGTATAAAATAATTATTTGAATGACATCTAAGACAAAGTCTGTTTAATCTAGTTTGAATATTTTTACTTGTCAATTTTGTGATGTTATATAAGCATAACACTGATCTATGAACATGCACATGCTTTTTGTGTGCTTTGAAGAGCAAAAGACAGGGGAATCAATGGTGAAAGAGTGGTTTGAGAGAAAAAAGCAAAACAATTTTCACTCAAATGAAGTGAAAATTAGTTTTGCTAAACTAATTTCGAGAGGAGCTAAATTGCACTCAGTATTATATAAAGTACTTTAATCTGATGCTACTAAAATGCATTGGAAAATGATAAATGCTAAAGCAACTGCTATTGAGTTTACTTAAGAAAAGGTTTTCAAAGTCATTTTTGGATTTTATGCATTGAATTGCTGTTTTTTTATTGGTCATTTGAACTTTGTATGAGACACTTGCCTATAAATAAATGTGCTAACCTAACTATCTTACTATATATTAATATATCACTGGAATAAATCCTCTGAAGGTTACTGAAAGGAAATTGCTTCTTTATGTGACTATACTTCTAGTCACTTCTGCAACTTCTTTACATTCTTTAATGTAACTACAGGAACCTTACTCTCATTTGTATAGAGAAACAAGAGTTACATTATAAAACAAGCTCCCGCCATCACTCTGGATACAACTGATGACTTAATATTAACATTAGCGATGCCCTCTAGTGGTTGGGTGATATCTAGATACTCGCTTTCTTAGTTTTGCAGCCTCAAAACTGTTTAAATTAAATGTTGTTTTTTTCAATGGGATGTTTGTAAAATAAATAGCTTCAATAGTTGGTTAAAATAGGATTGTAAAGCTGATTCTTCACATTTCAACCCGACCCAAATGTCTTATTTATGAGTCCTAACCCAACCTGTGCTTGAGATTATTCAACGGAATCCATGCAAACACAGATTTTTATACAATTAGCTATTTATACAAAAAGGTAATCTCCAGAGACAAGCCTCCATAATACAATACCTTTAGCTCATTTATTTGAAAAGCTGTTTAAGAAGCAATTGGCAACACTCTAAATATACATTCCCTGCCTCCATAGTTGAACAAACACAGACACGAATTTGGTAAATGATAACCTTATCACTTTTTACTCTTTTGTCAGTGAATGGAGGATGGTCATCCTGGGCAAACTGGTCAGAGTGTAATGTTCGCTGTGGAAGAGGCATTCAAAAGAGGACTCGCACGTGTACCAACCCAGCTCCACTGAATGGAGGGGCTTTCTGTGAGGGGATGTCTGTGCAGAAAAGCACTTGCAACTCTCCTTGCCCAGGTTTGAGACACCATACCGATTTTTGTTTTTAACAGTTTTTGGTTCTGTGCACCACTTTTGGGAAGTCATTCAATAACTAATGAAAAAATGCATCACACTCTATTTATTTTTCAATAAGCGTCTACATGGGAAGACTACTTTGACGAGTATGTGCTGAATTCTAGATCTGATACCATTGTTTTCATGCATTTCCATTGGTCTGTTCAAACACCAAGCAGGAGTTAGAGAGATGAATGGGATTGTGTGTTGGAAATTAGAATTTTGAGGAAATCAATAAACATACATGAACAAAGAAAAGGGATATATTTTGAGTGAAACAAAGAAATACAAAAGATATGGGATGCAAAAGTCATGTCGAGGGAAAGTTAGTTGAAGAGGTCACTATTGGATGCAGGGGAAAAAAGTGTAATCTTACTCTTGAGCTTGGCGCAATCCCAGTCCTCCACTCAACAGACACACACAAACCAGGCATTTGCATTTAGATTAGGCACAGTGGAAACACCACTGGAGTCGTTTGGTGTAAGGGAAAGCATGATAGAACATGACAAAAGTAAATTGTGTTGTTTTTTGAGAGACAATCCTTGAGAGAGAAATGGTGGAATTTTTGGACCTTCACCTTGAAAATGAAAAAACAGTGGAAGTTCTGATTGAAACCTTTGTGTCACTGGCAAGCTGCTTTTGCAAAGAAAGCAGGGTTTCCGAAATAGTAGAAAAGTTTGCATTTTAGTGTATTCTGTTTCACTCTAATGGGTTATGGGTTGTAAAGGCTCCGCCCTCAAGATCACAAAGGAGTAGTTAAAAATCGCATTATATTGCCATCTGTCATTAATACAAAGAAGCTCTTTTCAGCAGCTTTTCTGTTTCACAGCAATACAAACATACCATCAACAGCATAACTTGTTAAAATTAGCAAATTAGCTCAAGCACTAAACAGTGCAGGATATCCTCGGCAACACCATTTTGAAAAAAAAAATGTGCAATTATATTCATTCATCTTCTTTTAGGCTTGTTACGTTATGGGGTCACTTCGTGCGGGGGTACACCCTGGACAGTTCAAAAACCTTTTTGTTAAAGCTAAATTTTGTACTTTTAAAAAATTGTGAATAGAAATATCCCCTCTGTACTTCTGGACAGCACAGGTAAGCACTAGTGCCACCTGAATGCCAAATTGTGCCAAACAAATGTCAAAGTGTGTCCTTGTTTTTGTTGCGTGTCAGTGGATGGTGGCTGGGCAGAATGGACAGTGTGGTCTGAATGTAGTTCTGAATGTGAGAGACAGCGCACAAGAGAGTGTACAGATCCAGAGCCAAAGCATGGAGGACGATTGTGTGACGGAGCTGCTCTAGACACGGACAACTGCACCGGAGATCTCTGCATTCAAGGTGAATAGTCAGCATCATTTTATCATTATTGCCTAAAGCTAATGTTTACATTTTTATGTGAAAGCAGGCTGGATTGCTTTCTGGTATTTTTTGCGATGCAGCTATACACTGGTCCCACTGCTAGAACTCAAGCTGCTCCGGTTGCAGTAAAACGGAGTACAACATACTGGTAAACCGCTCGCAATGCCAGGCTTTCCAATAACTGAAAGAAACCGATCCCAGATTTGGTTTCCAGTTCATGTTTAGTTCAATGCATTTGTAAAATGTAAAAATTGTGTTAAAATGTTAACAATGAAAAAAAAATTATCCTAGCTCACTTTTTCTATTTATATGATTTATTATTTGTACATTGGACATTGTGATTTCCTTGGACTCTTGTAGAAGTGATCATTTTGAAGTGTTTTAAACTTGTATATTTTTTTTAAATTTAAATAAAACTTGCACTAAGACGAAACATAAATATAAAGCGTTGCATAGAATTATAAATTTTTTACTTTATTTATTTAAGTGGTAGCCCTTTGCATTAATCAGTACCCAGGAAGTAGCTCTCGGTTTCAAAAAGGTTGGTGACCCCTGTTCTAGGAGGAAATGCGTTTAGAATTTGTCGTCCGAAGCAAAAAAACGAATGCAGAACTGGGAAAACACAATTGAGCACGCCACTGTCTGTGCTGCTAAATATCCAAATGATCGTTGATAGTCTTTTATTTTTCCCGAATACACCTCCACAGATGCATAGCAGCAAAATCATCTCATTTTAGTTTAGATCATTGGAGACAAGCACTGTGTGGAAGGCTGTCAGTGCTTGAATGAAAGCAGTCAGTCAAATCCTCAGACGAGGAGCTCTTGACAGGCCGTTTTGTAATTCCTTGGGAGAGGCAGAAATCTTCTGTTTTAATCCTCCTCGCTCATCATCCTGACAGTTCTTTAATCAATCTTTCCTGCCTCCATCCCCTACGGGAGGAGCGTGCGCGGCTCACCATCCTCTGCAGATGAGCCCAAAGCCCAGCGGTGATAGACACCCCTATCAGAGACCAATTTCCTACACCTAATACGAACACACACATCCATGCACACTAATGCATCCGTAACAGTCTGTCTGTGCTCGTTTTGTGTAAAAGATTTGACAGATTTCAGGCCTGTCATTGATCATACATATGTAGATCGGTTTGGATGGTTTCATTCAGTTTGTCTGCTATTTACCTCCTAGAGGCTTTTGGAAAGAGCAACAAGTAGTTTTTCATTCTCCGTCAGCAATCTTTCATAGTAGCTCATAGTGAGACTTTTAATATCTCCAAAGGAGCACTTATTGCTGAGTATATGATGAATCTTTGAGAATGTTATGTGTTTGTTTTTGCAGACAGGAAGTTACTCCATGATGTCAAGGTTCCCCAAGGTGAGTGATCACCACTTCACCTTTTCATCTTTATCTATGGCTCCTTTTAAACCACAAATTGCTTATATTTCTACTTTTTAAGCTTTACACTCAGAAGCATATGAAGGATGATGTAATAACCCCTTGTTTCATTGCAGTCATTCGTCTTAATTTTCGCTCTGTTCGCAGTCTATGTATAATTAACCTCTTTAACAGTTCTAATCATTCCGAGTCACACTCTTATTGCAACCTTTACATAAACTCATTTTTACACCGACATTGTTCAACATTGGGTTGATGCCCTGACTATTAGGCCGCCGGTGAATCATCATCAAGTCTGTCGTTCAATCTAAAACCCTGAAAACCAATTAAGTCGATGACATTTTAAAGACCGCTGAGGATATCTGAGTCAGAGGCTGAAATAGTTACACGTTATCTCAGCAATGATTGTCTTTGACGGTTTTTCTATTGGCGATGGTCAGTGTGATTATAGTTAAAGTTTTGCCAAAACATTGAAGGTAGAATACGGAATATTATTAGGTCCACTGTAAATAATTAAACTGAACTTCTGATTCTTTTCTCAGAATTGTACCAAATTCTTATGAATCTTTTCATTCTGAGAATTCTGACCTTTTTCTCAATTCTTATTCTTAAAATTCCACATATAATTTCAGAATCCTGACTTCAATCTCAAAGTTTCAACTTTTAGAATTTTAATTTTAAACCTGAAATTCTGCTCGAAATGCAGATTATTCCCACAGAATTATCAAAATATTATTAATATTTGAAAGAATTCAGAATTCAGACTTTTCATTTCAGGATTCCGATTTCTTTTTCTCTGATTTTTAACCTTAATATCAAAATCCTGCCTTTTTTCATTCTGTTTAACTTCAAATCTTTTTAACAGTCAAAATGTTTAACTTTTTCTCAGAACTCTGCCTATTTTAAGTACTAACCTTTTTCCAACTTTAATCCCAAAATTCAGATTTTTTTCTCTGAATTCTGAATCTCAAAATTCCAACTTTATTCTCCCAAAATTGTCTTTTTTTTGTTTCATTTTATTTTTTTGCACAATTGGGACTTTTTTTTCTTCACAGATTTCTGTGACAAACTCAGAAGTCCAATCAGTGTCTGATTAGCCTTTCAAAAAGCAAAGGCGTGTTTCAGTTTACATTGGAGTTTCTGCAGGATAGAGAGCAGAGAATGAGCGAAATAGGAACGCTGTTTGAATAAACCGAAGAAATCCTAAAGAAATTTATTTGTAATGCCCACAGAACTGTGTTGACACTGATCATGCTAAAAAAGATGAGTTTATGATCCTTCAGAGTTCTGTCTGACAGAAAATCCAGATTTCTTGTAGTGTAGGGTTTTATTGCTATCGATTTTATTCCTCCTGATGAATCTTGACACCTGAAATCCAAATAGATACAAAACTAGTTTTAGCTGTTAATGGTGTGAAATACTCCATGCAATAAGTTCAGATTTACTACAATCTAAACCAAAACTGAATATATTACCCCACATAAGGCTTTTGGTCCATTAAACTGTTTTCATACATTTACATTTATGTATTTAGCAGACGCTTTTATCCAAAGCGACTTACATCGGGAGTAAACATCAAGCAGTTTGGTACAAAGTGGATTGATCAGAACACATACAGTTGTTGCCCGTGTTTTCCTCCAAAGTATAAGTGTTCCCAGCTTTGTCAAAAAAATCCAAAAGATATAGTAGTGAAATAAAGACTGTACAAAAACAGTAACTAAATTAATTTAGTTACAAAACTTTTCCAGACCTCCCAATTAATCTTGTCAGCCTTCTCTTAGCCCAGTTCCGCTACCACGCTTTCCAATCCACAGGATTGGTTGTTTCTCCCCAATCCCCTGGAAGCTGTTAAAGTCTTAGAAATGCCATGGTAGCTTTTCTTTGTCTTTTCTTTTGTTTGTAGAGTCCTGGTTGGATTAGAGTTAGTAGATAAACCCCAATCACTACAGATGAGATAAAATAATGAGCCCTTGTCATGAAATCCCAATGGCAGTTGTGTGGCTTTCACTTCATTGGCTGTGTGTGGTTTAGGGCTGATTATAATCGCTCATCACCGGAGGACGTTCTTTAATGCTGGAGGTGTCTGAAAGTGGTGCTACTAGAGAGAGGATGATTATGATTCTGCTGTTTATTTTTGGGTGGTTTTGGTTTTATTTGTTTACCTCACGAAAGACAAATCCCCTTTTTTCGTCTTTGTTTTTTTTAAGATCCCTTAATAATCAACCACTTTAAAGTAACTATCAGGGGGTTTGTTAAAAGATTTGTTCTGTTCTAAATCGGATCTGTCGTTTGCCAGCTGATATGGAGAGCAGTAATGATGTGGCTCTGTACTCCGGTCTGGCTGCGGGAGTCGTGACTGTCGTTTTGCTGATTATCGCGGTGATGCTCTACCGGAGAAACCAGAGTGAATATGGTGTGGATGTGATCGATTCCTCCGCACTGACTGGCGGTTTTCAGTCCTTCAGTTTCAAGAGCGCCAGGCAAGGTGAGCGAAACATCTTAACACTGACGATGCTGTGAATGTGGCATGCTATAAATATAATGATGAAAAGTTGAATGATTTAATTTCTTCATGGTTGATTTTTCTTGAAATGTTAAACATGTGGAATCAAGTCTAATGTTTAAAAAAAACTGAATTGCTGTTATCTTTCGGAATCCTGCACAAAGGATCTCTGTGATAAGGGGCCATATTTTACCTATTATACCTTCTAAATGCCTTTAGAATAAAAGTTGAACCCCACTGCACCTTTTATACCTTTCAAAACCATATCTACCTGTATTTGATTCAGCTCATATTACCAGTCTCCCCTAAACATGCCATTTACCACTTCTCCACCCACCGATATGCTTCTGCTACGCCCTCTACTGACCGTACCCTTTTGTTGCTCAGAACCCTATGAAATTCTGTGCAGAGCATTTCAATTAAAGCTATATTAAAGCTTTAAAAGGAGATAAATTTCACTTCTATTTACTTTAGATAACCAAACACACATCATTTATTTTGTTGAGGGTTTTCAAGCTTCCCAAACAATAATATTGGATTACAAAAGCTCAAAAAGTAGATTTTCATAATATGACATGATATTTTTCCTCTCGTCATTTCTTATTTTGTATTTTCGTGTAATTTTTTATGTATTTTGTTTTGTTTAAACTCTTAAATTTACATTTTTAATACATGTTGTATTGTATTTTGTTTTAATATTTTGTTTTTCCAAAAATTATACAATATTTTACAAAATGTAACATTCGTTATTTTTTCAATATGTAAACTTTTTTTTCTTTTAGCAAAATTTCAAAATTATATTATATTATTGCAGGATAATTAAAAGGGGGCCGTTTTGTAATTTTTATTATTTTATTTTCACCCTTGACTTCATGCATTGTACACCTAGCTAGAAGTAATATTTATTTTCAACCTTTGTCTCGAACAAAGACTCTGCCTGTTGTTTCCTTGCGTGTGAGTTGTAAAGCAGAGCTTAAGGCTCCAGCTTGATTTACTCTCCATTTCTTTCTGATCCGGCCCATCTGAAGCCCCCAGTAAAAGGACTGATTTTGATGGAGGAGTGCAGTGAGCAGAGCACTTCTCCTGCTTGTCTGCTCAGTAATGGGCCCAGTTCTCAGTGCTATCACTCTCTTCAGCTCACTAAACACCAGCACCACTACAGACTCTCACACACACGCACACACACACACACCGATCAGTAGACGTCTCGACTGGAAGTAGTCATTGAAGAGCAGAACACAGTGAGCTGAGAGATGCCACGGTGAACCTAAAATTGCTTAGAAACAGTGATGAAATGATGAGGTAGGTTGGAAAGGAGGGTTTTAGTGTACTTAAATGATGCAAAATGTCTGGAAAGGCCGTTCACCGGTGCTAAAAAGATGGCTTTCGTTTTCAGCGTGAGAAATCTGCAGTCTTTCCAACATCCACGTTTCCATTCATGTTTCCATTTTACGTGCAAAACTGAAATTTTGCATAGAATATTTGCAACTAAAGCACCGTTTCTTCCTCCAACGAGTCCAAGATTACACAAAAGTTGCTGTGTCAAGAGAAGGACTTTTTCGTATATAATAAATTCCATAGACAAAACGCAATACATCCTGCTAACAATGCTTTCAGTATATTTATTAAAGTTGTAATAAACATAGTATCAACCAGCTGTTGTCATGGAAACTCTCAAATATTTAGAGTTTGAAAAGATTTGGTGATGGAGAGGTTTCAAGAGCGAGCCTCACTGGGCTTCAGTGCAATCGCGAAAAAAGAAAGAGTCCCTCTCACACCTCCTTTCGCCATCTCTTGGAGGAAAGTACTCTCATTCAGCCAATGCTTTTGATGAATACAACAGATTGAGTGTGGTGTGTTTGCGTGATCTGTCAGAGCTCTCAGCAGACTCGTCAAGGAACAAGTGGAATCTCTTCACACTGCTCTAACAGCTGCTTCTAATAATCTCAAGATTGCTGCTGTATTTGTCTTGATAGTTCATTTTCATAACCAGAGACACTCTGATCCATCATTATTCATCATTTTAAGAAATGTTTTTGTCTCAATTTCATGCTAAGAGCTGTAGAAGGGCTGCATATCAGGGGTTGGCTGGTTACCATGATCCAGTTTAGACCTGCTGGGAGATGCAGCCCACCATCTGGATCACACCAAAAGCATCTGTCACCGTTGATAACCATGTTTAAAAAGTGTGTTTTTGAAGCTATTTTGTGTTCGGGGAGATAACTTTGAAATTGTGTCATTGCTGAGAAAGAGGTAGCTTTTTTATGTTTTTTTTTTTTTCAAAACCTTAACCCTTAGAAGTCTTTGCACGCACTGGTGTGTGTGCCAATCACACGAGCTGTTTTGAACTAAGTAGGAATGATGATAGCTTTAGTTTAAAACAAACATTAAAAGAGTTAAAACAAATATTATGACGCATAAATAGCAAGGTAATTAAAATGAAATGTGAGAAAATCTGTGATTGTCTGTAAATTTCATTTTACCGACTCCAAATCTGTGTCATTGGTGCCATCTAGTGATGGCAAGAAGGGATAACCCTTGGAAATACAAGACCTGTGATATGGCTTGTGTTTTTCAAAGGCATTGCACAAAAGGTTTGGGACAGTGTAAAAGGTTTGGGAGAGGTTATACAATTTTCACATTTTTTTGACCATGTCTGTTTTTTGGGGGGATTTATTAATTTCATTTTGTATATACACTTTTTTTTTTTACATAAAAACTATTCATTCTCAAATTTTGAGATTTTTGCAGTAAAAAATGACAAAAATGAATACTCAGAATTTTTTTTTTATTTATAGTGTAATGTAATGAAAAAATATCTGTAGAAAAAAAGCTAGGGTTGTATCAAAAAATTCTATCAAGCACTGCCAAAAAAACTGTTTTAAAGGTTATTTATTTAGAGCAAATTGTGAAGTAGTAAAAAACACTCCAGGCCCCCAGACCTCTAAGAAGTCTGTATAAAGAATAAAAGTTGGACCTCTTTAGACTAGTACCATGCCTTTCATAAACTAGAATATGCAAATTGAAATCTCTTATTTAATGTCCCCTCAAACGGCTTCACCAACCTCTTCTGTAATTGCATCTTTCACTGCAACCTTCTGCTGGCAGTCAGAACTCAGCAAAGCACAGAGCCAGAAAGCTGATAATAACAGTGCAAATGTGTGTAAACTGTTAAGAAAAAGCTACAATGAGTGATGTATAACTCCCAAATGCAAAGAAACAACTTCTAGAGATTTTATAAGTTCATCTCCATTAGTATTTTCTTAAGGCATATGGGATGTTAAATTGCGAATCTTATTTGACTTTGTTAAACTGTGTGTACACAGCAACCGCAGAGATTCGCAATTATACCCCAAGCATAATCGGTCCCACAATTACCAACTTTAACAGTTAATGTCTGAGCACATCTTTAATGTGAGGTTATCTGTGTTCCAGGAAACCCTCTGTTGATGAACTCCTCCATGCAACCTGACCTGACGGTGTCCCGGACATACACCAGCCCAATCTGTTTCCCAGACTCCATGGAAAAGGAGCTCATTTCTGAACCAGCTCTCTTTGACCCTCTCCCTGACCTCAAGGTCAAAGTTCACAGCTCTTTTATGGTGTCTCTGGGAGTGTCCGAGAGGGCAGAGTTTCATGCCAAAGCACCCTCCCAAACGTTTCCCCGAGGAGTTATACAGGAAATTGGTGGAGGAGGGGGCACACTGGGAGGGAGGGGCAAGAATCAGCTAAAACCAGTCCAATCCGGGCTGGTCTCCAGTATGACAAATGGCAAGCGGGAACTCAGGACCAGTGGCGTGTTTGGACATGGGGGAGGACGGCTGGTGGTGCCCAACACAGGTGGGATTTTTATCCATGGTAACAATTTTTTTTTTCTTAAGAAATGTAGAATTGAACTTTAATTAGTTTTATTGGAATTTTTTCAGCATGAGCAGGATCTTAGGATATCTGATGTCACATTTCAACTTTTAGAATTGTTTTAATGTTTCAATAGCTCAAAAGATCTAAAACTAAAAGACATCAAATTGTTATTCATCTTTAGCTTTGGACACAAAATTCTAGACGCAGCCTAGACTGCTTTAGCTATAACTTTACCAAGACATCCAAACTAGCCTGACTCTGGTTGCTATATCTTTTCAGACTGGTATCACTAAAGGAATTCTGAAAAATTGCTGAGAATAATGGGAAATTTTCCATTGATACAATGGGGTCAAACTTTGTAAAACTGTAACGCAAACTGAGAACCTCACAGAAACTTCAAACAGACCACACTTGTGGAGGTTATCAGTCGGTTCAAGAACTAACCAACCAGTTACATGCCAAATTATTTTAGACTCAGACTCTAGGGTTAAATATTCACCAATGACTTATAATGGCCATTAAAAATAGATGGGAAATGGCAAAGATTATTTCAAGATAAAATATCATAGAATGCATTAAAAAAATGACTGCCAAGTCTCTAGCAGCCAAACTGTTTACCCTAGCAACACCCTACGTTTACCTTAGCAACCATTTTGGCATTTGGCTTCTCATCTAAGGAAATTCAAGGGGATTGGTTTATATTACTCATAGTGACATGAGGAACTTTGTATGTTGTTACTGACTCCTTCATAGCAACCAAAAATTCTACCTTGACAACCATTAAATTTTGCAAATAACAGTATGCATAAATGGTACTTTTACAAGCCAACGTTAAAGTTTGGCTTGAGCCATCTGGTTAAAAATGAGCTTTCGAAAACCAATATAATAAAAAAACTTAATTCAAATAAAGTGATAGTGCTCATGTGTTTTCTATTTCCTCTTTTCGTTTCCTTTCTCCACTTCCTCTCTCTCTCACACACACACACACACACTCAGCCGATGCAGGTAAATCCGGCGAATGTGCATTTAGTTTGAAAGATCTACTCAGTGACTGAGAGAGAGAAAGACAGCAAGC
This sequence comes from Danionella cerebrum, assembly GCA_007224835.1. Lineage (NCBI taxonomy): Eukaryota > Metazoa > Chordata > Actinopteri > Cypriniformes > Danionidae > Danionella > Danionella cerebrum. The sequence continues at coordinate 397,954 of SRMA01027019.1, forward strand.
TGCCGACAGAGAGCCAGACAGGTCCGCATTGATTCATGAGCCTCTGGGGTCCTTGATTTACACACCCTCGCTATTTTCCACCTCTGATCTTGTCACATGCAGGAAGAAGCTTGGCAGGGTAGCAGAGAAGTGTGAGGGGTTAGAGGCTAGTGCATCTGTTGAAGCATGCTGAAGTTCTCTTTCTCTCTGCCGTTTTAAGATCTTTACAGCACACATCGTGGTGAGCAGCTTTAGAGGTGCCTTCTCGCTCCACAAAGTGTGGATCACACCAAGAACTTTTTTGGGCTTTTTTTCAAAATAAGAATCTGAATGATTCCACAGACTGAAGGGAAATTAAGACCTTGTTTTTTTTGTACCATTCCATAATGAGATCATATAAAGAGTTCTCTCTGTGCTAGGTGTGAGTTTGCTGGTGCCTCATGGAGCGATTGAGGAGGGTACCACCTGGGAGCTGTATATGAGCATTACCCAGCAGGAGTCAAGGTAAACATCTATTGCACAGATACAAAACTGAGCCAGTATCTCAATCTTTGGCTCTTACGCACAGCCTATAGAGAAACCTTTGGAGAAGGTTCAGTATAGCTACATCCTTTTACTGTACACTCAAAAAGTTGTACAGATTCCATAAAGCCACCATATTAGAAATGAAAGCAAGGCTCCAGTGGAAAGAAACCCGTAAGTAGAGGTAAACATCCATGCCGTTGATACCAAACCTGGAACTGCAAAGATTTTCAATCGTTGATGTTCAATATATAACATTATTGCTCAGATAATGACCTGGATTACAGTGTATTACTACAATATTGTAAACACCAGAAAGACACTGTTTTTGTTGCTATTTTTCACACTACTCTCTGGTTTCTTTCCACCAGAGCTTTGATTTAGCTTTTTTGACTTTAATTTGCTGTAATATCTTTAAAAACCTCTTTTTCCAAGAATTAAATGTCGTCACTGCAAAAATCACCAAAATTTGTTTTTAATGTTTTAAATCAAAAATCAAAAGTGTTGAGACAAAATTAAAATTAATAAATCCCTCAAAAAGCAAAGACAAAGTCAAAACAATGGGAAAATTGTATTTAAAAAGAACCAGGCAAACCTCTACTAAACCCTTTTTGTGCTTTCAGTTGTGCCAGAACTTTGAAAAACACAAGCCATATCACAGGCCTTGTGCTTTCAAGGGTTATACCTTCTTTTCGCCAGTAGATGGCACTGATAGCACCGATTTGGTGTCCGTAAAATTACATTTTAAATTTTTCTCACATGTTCATTTGAAAATAACAGTAGGTGGGTCAATGTGAGACTTCTAACGGTTAAGGTACCAGTATGTAGGTACAAAGGTATGTCTTTGGACCCCTAGTGATGATCTGTAGCACCTATCAAACTATGTGTCTGTACAGTTTGTACATATTTGAGAGTGTAGCCTCATTTTTAACTTTTTATGCCTCACCATATTGCCAGATTCTTGACTCACCGTATTATTGCAAGTAAGAAAATGTACTTTGAGAAAGTATGGCTAATTGTATAGTGTTTTTCCTTGTTGTTTCTTCTCGAAAGAGTAGCAACATTTGAGCCTCAAAAGACTGTCATTAAACAATGATTTAAGTTCATTATTAAAAGAGAATTATTAAAAGAGTATTCCTTCTAAAAGTTGGGTCAACAAAATATTTAGACAGATTTAATAATTTTTTTTCTGTTGTAGCATACTTTTTTATGGTATTTTACTCCAAACTTAGTGAGAAATCCTTCAATGTACAACTTTTCTGGAGGAAACTATCCCCACAAAGAATATGTTAGGTGCTGCATTAAAACATGATGAACGTTGTTGGCAAAAGACACGCTGTAATTTGAAGTACTTAGCTTTTTTTTCCACTGATATGATGGCTGTGAACTGATTTAATAGTAAAGCATTACTTCCCACTTGGTTTTGGTTGAAACAGCTTCTCAGAATGTTCAGTAGTTAAGAAGTCTGTTTGACAGGGCAGCATTCAGAATACCCCCTGCTGTTGTTATCGGTGGGAAACTTTTATATTTATTCCCATTTCTCACTTTCCGCACCTCAATTTTCCATTCTCGATTTCCCACCTGCCATTTTTCAGCAGTCAGTCAGTCAGGCTGGCATTATTTTACAGGAACAGCACGGCGGTTATGACAGTAGGCCTGTACTTGAAGGCAGCTAGGTGCGAACGGCTCCCCCGGGGTTCATTTAAAAGGGTGTTCTTTCATAGCATCAGTATGTTGGGTCTGTGTAACGGTGGTTAAACATATCTGAGTCCTCTGGGTTATCACGCAGCTGTCGCAATAAGGGAAAAAAGATTGTGATGCTGAGACAATGGAACTGTAGTCGACCTGTGGCCAGCGCGGCAGTGAACGCACTACAGAGGAAGCATACTAAACGAATGCTTCCCATGCGCAGAGATGTCCTAATTCCACCTTTCTGTAGCAAGTTAGTAAACAATATTTTCGAAATGTTTATAAACCATGTAGAGTGGCATGCAAAGGTTTGCTCTTTCATATTTATATATTTCATATAGATTTTTTATTAAATTTAGGAGTGATATTTAGAAGAGACGAAGTGATTTATGGCATTTTAAAAAAAAAAAAATTAATCTGTCATTTTATTGATTTCAATACCTTTAGCACTAATTATTAAAACTCAAAATTGGTTTAGTAACTTCAGTGACATCTGACCGATGCCAGAAAGTGAGGCCAATGATTCTTCTCTAATGAAAAGATCACTCTCAGATGACCTGAAAACAACTATAAGGAACACTGTGCATAACTGGAAGACCAGAATCACAGTTTTAGTTTTATTGGAAGGCCTGAAGTGGGAAACCAAGAAAAATCTCAGATAGGCAAAGGTGCAGGATGGTAAGAACAGCCACGGACAACCCACAGACCAACTCCAAAGACCTACATCAACTTGCTTGAAGAGGCCGAAAAAACTTTTCTCTACTAACTAAAATGATTAGTTTCATCAGTCTCTCTCTCATTTCCCCTTCTCTCTCCATCTCACTTCCTACACCAGTGGTGGGCAAAGTCATTCTTATGAAGGCCGCAGTCCTTCCTGGTTTTTGTACCAGTGCTCCTTCACTGCAAACACTGGCAGCTTTAAACAAACCAAGGAGAGCTTTAATAATAATAAGTATAATAAAGTATGTTTAATGAAGGTTGCATCTAAACTGCACAGGGCTGTGGCCTTTCTTGCCCACCTCTGCTTGACACGGTCATGTTGTTCTAAATAAAGGTTTTAGCCACAGCACAACAAAAAAAAACCCTCAAATTGCAAGTTATGGCTTTTTTTTCTGAAGTCATAGAAAAGGCACATCTGGATTTCAAATCCTGCTGTCTGCCCTTCAGCAAGTGGTGCCCTTAAGACCTGACCCTACTTGTCTGTAATATACCCAGCATTTGCCAATTTTGCCCTCATGTTTTTATGAAATCAAAGTGAAGACAACAACGTGTTTGTTAGACCACAAAACACTCTCTGGATGCTGCTGCGTTGTGCTTTGAGGACAGAACTCTCTCATTCTTGCAGCTTATCTAGGAAATGAATTGAGCAAACTTCAGTGAGCAAGGATTCTAAAACTAAAGATGTTCAACCAACAAATGTCACCTCAAATCAACCTCCCTCAATCCTAGCTGGGATTGATCGAGATCAAAGGTCACGGGCGCTCTCAGAAACCTCAATCTCAGCAAGTCTGCAGATGAAGCTTCCTGCCGGCGCCCGATAAGCTCCAAGCTGTTTGCCTGCCTCATCTAGTGTCCAGTGGGCACCTTTGCGTCAGTCAAACGCCAGCTGCTCAGCCCTGCTGTCACTCAAGCCCTATCTTTTGACAGTCCTGGTGAGTGGCGGGAGAAATTCAATCCACAACACTGCAATCAGACCACAAGGCATCTTTGGAAGGTGGAGGGAGGGCGTTTAGAAGAAGAGAGGAGCAGAAATCAATCTGCAGAAGCTCCTAAATTTAGCCACAGATCTCCAGAGTCCTCATAAGAGCGGCTATAGAGAGTAGAGTCATGAAAAAGATCAATCAGAAGCGCTTTTTATTTGTTCACAGTGATGGGATTGAGTTTGCTCAGACCTCGGAGCTGTTTGCAGAGCTTAAGGCTTTGCTGTACACTTCCCTCTGGATTCACCTCCAGGACATCATACAGAACATTGGGATTACTTGGAAATCACTCACTCTGTGTTAATGAAAGCAGACTGCCATGGTGGATATTACACTTGCGCATCAATATAAAATGCATTTCCTGTTGGAGCGTTTGTTGAGTGGTAGAAAGCATATAATTCCAGGACTACGATACAAAATATAACTTTTCTCAATTTTCCACATTCTAAAACCTCTGATTATCTGTGATCTGATCAGTTCTTCATGCTACTGTGCTATTAATTGGAAAAACACAAGAGGGGTATGGCTGAGCAGTCAATACTAATATCCCTCCAATTGTTTTCCATTTGTTCACCACTGTTCCTGATGCATCATCAGATGTGCTGTTGCTTGTTGTCCCATTAGCTGTTTACTTATACATGAATTTGTTAGAGGAGTTTCATTAAATGGCTTTAAATGTTAGATAGTTCTCTTCATACTCTACACAATCTTAACAAATCATCTTAAAAAACAAAGAAAAGGTAAAAAAAATTTGAAAAATGCACCAAGAAACCAGGTGAACCTCTCCTAAACACTGTTCTAAGTACCTTTGTGGCAGAACTTTTAAAATCAGAAGCCATTTCACAGGCTTGTGATTTTTAAAGTTCTGGTACAAAGGTACTTGGAACATTACAAAGGTACTTATTATTAAAAAATCTTATTACAAGAGTGATAATTTAGAATTATGACAAATAATTTATTCATTCAAATTAAATCTTTAGTTTCATTTTACAGACCCCAAAACAGTGCCATCAGTGCTATCTAGTGGTGAAAAGAAAGGACAACCCTTGGAAGTACAAGACCTGTGAAATGGCTTGTAATTTTTAAAGGTACTTAGAACAGTGTTTAGGAGAGGTTCACCTCGTTTCTTGGTGCACTTTTCACATTGTTTTGACTTTTTCTTTGTTTTTTAAGAGGATTTGGTAATTTTTAGTAATTTATTAAATTTTATCATTTTTGTCATAAAATAAAAACTTTACAACATTTTGTAAATAAAAAAACTGGAGTTGTACTAAAAATATATCAAGCATTTACAGAAGAAAAAAGGTTTTAAAGCAAATTGTAAAGTAGTAAAAATGCGTACATAACTAGATCTTATGTCCTAAACTCATCCAAGTTCCTTTTTGGCAGGTGTGGGAAAGTGCTGTAAATAACGAAAGCTATCAAAAATGGATGTGTCAATCTTTTTTTTTTCATCAAAGAACAAAATGCAGTGAGAGAAATTTAAATGAAATACATTTTTTGTATGAGCCCTTTGAAAAACAAATGGCCAAATGCTTAGATTATTCAATATTTAAAGGCCTACTTTAATCTGAGTATCGAGGGTTTCTTGAGACCACCACACAAAGCATTACAAAAGTCAATGCACAGGCTGTTAAATAGGCGTTGATAGTACCACCTCAAGTGGCCAGTCGATGAACTGCAGTTTCAGTCACATCCTATCCATTGTTGCCTAAAGAAGCTAAACAAATTTTAGATTTTAAACACCATTGTGTGGCAGAAAGATTTATATGGTTTGAATAAAAATCGCAAGAACACGATGAATTGTTAATGATTGGTTTCTAACTCTTGTTTTCTGCTGTGTCAATGTGTTCGTTCGGTCTGGCGCCACTCAGTGCGGTCTAAAGTCCCCTGCTGTAGATGACCGATCCTTCTCCAGGATCCACAGCAGTCATATTGATCTACGCTAACACATCCAAACTGTCTCAATATGTCACCGGGCTCCTCAGAAAGCACTTCAAACAACACCATCGACCAGTCCACTCAAATACACACTCACACTGATCCACACCCGATCGAGTCCAGCAGCCTTCTGGAAGCACTTCTCCCAGCACAAAGCTCTATATATCTGTTTTAGTGCTGAGTTTGCTGAGAGCATTGTGTGGTTGGTTTACTCCTGCTTTGCTAATATTTGCTTTTAGCATTTGCTGTGACTTGATTGTGTGTTTGTTAACCAAACCAACTCTGTGTTATACATCAGCATCTCTTGGTGAAATCAATAGTGTTTTTGACACCACAGCAAGTATTGAACCAGGACTTCCCATGAGCACCTCACATTTATGTTCTCTTGATTTGAGCTTTAAAGTCCCAGACAACGACAGTTTTTAATTTATTTATTTTTAAGGTTAATACTGTATTCACTGCTAAAAGCACTTAAATTTAATCTTTATTACTTTTAATTAATTAGCCTTTAAGTACAATATACTTTAAGTACAATAAAATGTTTGGTTAATCAGACCATTCATGACCTAGCAACTTTTACTACCCAATTGTTCTTTCCAAATTTAAGTTTAGGGACTGTGCATTTTATCTACTGGACTTCGTTTTCCACAACCCTATCTATGTGCGCAAAGCTAGGGATTTTGTAGGGTTATAGTCAGGTGTATGATCCACCAATTATATCAAACATATTGCTCATATTCACCAATATTATGCATAAGTTAAACAGAAACAGCTGTGTAGGAGTTTGAAGAATTGAAGGTATTTTAGAATATCAACAAGGTCTCTACCAAACAAAGATTTCAAAGCAGACTAGGGTTTCAAGATGTGCTGTTGAAGGTCTTGTGAAGTAGCACAAACAAAAGGTAATGTTAAGGATTGTAGATGCACTGATTGACCCTTCGGAAACAGATGTCCGCTAGATCAGAACTTGCTGAAATAAAGTGGGACTCAGGTATACACATCCATGTTGTCTTCATGGAAAAAAATGCTAACCATCTCAGATAAGCTAACGTTACAATATGGTAAAACTGCCCAAATCATAGTGAGGCCTCTGGGGAATGTTAGTAATCAGAATATCACTGATAAAACTGTATTAATTTGGATATTATAGCCTAATTAGCATTTTCTGTCTGTTTGCTCGTAGTGCTTTTTCTGATGAGGGTCAGGAGATACTCTTAAGTCCAGAAGTAAGGTATGGGCCTCCTGGCATGAGCCTGTCCTGCCCAGTTGCCTTGACGATAGCCCACTGTGCAGATGTCAGTGCAGAAGACTGGAACATCAAGCTTAAGAGAGAAAACCAGGACAACCACTGGGAGGTAAGGTTTGTGTAACCAAATCTTCCACTGTAAGAAACATACATTTGAACCTATTTTATTAGCAATGTTTACACTTTGATTCATTTGATAACTTGTGTCTTCATAGATTTATATCAAAAACCCATGTTTACTACATGTATGTTTCAGTTTTTGGTTTGTTTTAGCCATTTTTATTATTTTATTATTATATATTGTTTTAACATTTGTGATGTAATAGAAAAAAATATGCATTGTCCTATTTTCTGGTTGTTTTCTTAATAGGAAATACATCACAACCAGGAAGTTACAAGAGCCTTAAATAAAGTATCTCGGAGACGTTCCCCCTCTTTATGTCTCCTTTTCACAGAGTGAGGGTCTCTCTCTGACCTCCTTCATTCCCTTCCCCATCCCCCATCTTTATCTTTCTCTTGCTCTCAGAACAGCATGTGTTTAGGTAATTGATATCTAATGTTTAAGTTCAATAAAAGCCACATTTTCTGTTAAATCTTCTTAAACATTGTTTTTAGACTCTTCTCAGTTGGTTTTGAATTAATATTCTTTTACAGTCTCTTTTAACTACTGTTTTGTGCAGCTCTTTAGAAACTTGCTGTCTATAAAATATATAAGTGTATTGGATTAGATTGGATATCTATAGTTTCTGTGAAGTGCATGCGTAAATAATGGTGTTACCTGATATAATCAATAAACAGAACTGTAGAAATGCCAGGTTAGGTGTTTATAATTACTTTAAATCTTTTTATTTGTACAACCACAAGATTCTTAATTAAGAATGTCTGGTGGAATGTAGTCCTACCTCAAAATTGGTTAAGTAAATACTAGAACCAATGCTAGATATGCTCAACATTCACTCCTATGTAGGGTCGGTAAGCAAGTATAGATGAATGAATAAATCAATTAAAAAATAAATCTATATATTATAGTCACCTTGATAGAAAAGTGAGGTCTTTGCCTTAAATAATTGTGAATATCTCAAAATCTCAGAGATGGAGCATAAAGGGAAAGTTTCTCCATAAAGAACTAAAGTGTTACTCCAAAGAAAGAATAACGAAGGTTACCACATGACAGAATCAATACATGTGGCCTCTTTATTTTAGATTGGCTGTAGTTACATCGCAAAGCCTTGTTGAGTGCACTTTAAAGGAGCATCTTTTATGAACACTGTCCTTTCTCTTTGATATTTTGCTGGTCTTTATAAAAGCAAGATTTATTCTGCTCTCACCTGCTGAAAGACCTTCATGAAAGTTGAGCTGAACCTCAGTGAGGAAAACTGACCTTCGGGAAGGTATCTCAGAATGTGTTTGTGAAGCATATGAATGTGTGCGAGCTGACATTTCTGCAGATTTGAAACACAGGCGCTATAATTCAGACGCATCACAAACCAATCAGACCAGATATGTTCCGTGTCAGTGTGTCATTACATTTGTTAAAGACATGGAGACTATTACTTGAAATAATGAGCTGTCTTCTACTATTCATAGAGGAAAATGCGATATTTTTCTAGTTTCTTTTACTGCAAATATATGTAATATCTGGCCTTCATTATTGGAGGCAAACTTATATTATGTAACTCAAAATCCGCCTAAAAAAAGTAAGTTCTCCGACTTAGAAATCAAGAAGGGATCTAGAATTTTGCATAGGTGCATTTTCTACCTTGAGAGAGAAGGAATCATGAATAAAAATCTGGAAATTGGATATTTTTTATCACGTAAGGCAATAAATGTGGCCACAGAAGCCGTTGTTAATAAATACAGAGGTCAAGTAGTTCCTATAGTCTGTCACCAGGTTTTCACACACTGCCTGATTTGGGCGGTCATTGTACAACTGCTTCCAACAAAGATTTTCTATTGGATTTAGGTCTGAAGACTGGCTAGGCCACATATGCTTCTTACGGAGCCACTCATTGGTTTTCCTGGCTGCGTGCTTTGGGTCCCTGTCATGATGGAAGACCCAGAATGTTTTGCCCACTATCTCACAAAAGTGCAGTCAGTGCCATGCTTGACCACCCTTGGGTTGAATGGTTCCCCGGTTCCCTCAAACTGAATGAAATCACTAATGAGAGCGCGGTGATGACCGCAGTGCCTCCGATACAGGGTGGGGTATGGTATTCTGACATCAAGGGGTTGCTGGTACCTGGACCAGACTGCAGGCCTCTTGACCCTTAAACAGCTTAGAGCTGGTGTTCATGGCCTTTCAAACATTTGCTCGGTGATTCCAGGACGATCACATGCTAATCCAGACAGACAGCACGACAATGGTGGTTATTTACATGAACCATCTGGTGGGTGCTCTCCCTCGACAAAGGCTGCTCCTCTGGAGTTACATTCACTTTCCTGGGTTCAGGAACTATACTCTGTTTCTGTGGAATTCCCAACCAGACAAATGGGGACTCCATCCCAGGGAGCCTGGCAGGTCTGGGGCAAGTTCAGGGAGACCCAGGTCGTTCTGTTGCCTCCCCTAGAAGGCCAGTTGCCAGCATCTGTCTGTCCAGTTTTCTCCCCTTCTTTCTTCCCCCCCCCTCTTCTTCCTCCAAACATGGCTATTGGGGTTAAGACTAAAAAACTATTTTTAAACCAATATGTCTAGTGAGGAATGCAAAAACATTCTAACAATGTTTTTTTTTCAAGCTCCCATTCTCGGTCCTCTTCTCCTCTCTGTCAATAACTCGAATCTTTTTTTTGCTCAGTAAAAATTAGAAAAGGTAGACTATCTGATTAATACAGCTATGGAAAGTTTCCAAATGTATGAGAGTATCGTATGTGCATTAAAGCAGAAGGCACATTTTAATGAGATCTCGCTGATTTGTGGGTAATAGACAGAACTCCCTGTGCCCTGGCATCTGTAGATTGGAAAAAAGTCAAGCTTTCTTTCGGTGCAAATGGTTGGTTGAGCTTCAGGGGGTAAAATTATGCTTGGCATTGGCTATATATTCAGCCACAGAATGAAAACAGTAGGCTTGACTTCCTGCTGACTGCCACATACCCACTGTTCCTGACATTCAAATACAAGATGCATTTAATCGTAATCAAGCTGGGTTTCCATCTACAGAGCTATAAAGGAAAGAGAAGTGTAGTTTCAGCTAAAGATCATCACCTTTTTTAACATGCGTGCATTTTTGCTGACTGGCGGAATCGGTCAGTGGAAAGCCTCTGGGTTTCTGAAAGTAAAGAGCTGTCAGTGTTTATGACGATAAGGCTCGGTTACTTTCCATTAAACACTATTGAACGTTGTACTAAAGAAGAAAAGCAGTCTGTCAGCATAGACATTGATATTTTGGACGGTGAACCAAGTCCTCTCTTTAGAAACACTGCTGCATATTGTACAGCTCTAATAAGCTGGAACATATTTTAACCTCTTAAGCCCTGAGGCCTATTTTCCGAAAATCCTATACTTTTACTTTTTAAGGCATTTCTCAGCTTTTACAAGGCCTAAACTGCAAATCTTGGTATCAAAATGAAGATAGGTTCTTGGGGAGTGGTGTGGATGAGTTAATTTGACAGTCAAGAACACTGGGTAAGAGTAATTGATGTTGGAATGGCCAAAAAATGAACTCCGCCTAAAAAAAAAACACATGTTTCCTCCAATATCTCCTTATTTTACTTATAACGAAGCAAATAAACACAATCAATTGTAACCACTACATGTCAAGAACATCTGTAGCAAGTTTGGTGTTCATACTACAAGAAACTAATATTCTGTAAAGGTTTTGATTGAACAAAGTTCAGGCGTAATCCATGTTGGCACAGTTTGGCACAATTTGGCACAATAATTGAAATATGGAAAAATCTTGTCCAAAGCTTCAGTACGTTCATAGTCTTCTTTTCTTGCTTATGGGACATGATTTCAGCAAAAAAAACTCCTAAAGAAACGCTGTAAAAGGGGGGTAGAAGCTCATTTACGCCATCTTGCTGCGCTTTTGGGAACCTTTCATTCACAAACGCTTTCGACGTCGAGCTTCTGCTTGTCCCTACCCCCCGACCATCTGTCCAATCCGGGAGATCTATATATCGCTGGAAAGCTCTGATTCTATGGAAACCAATCAGCTCAACCATTTTGAGACTGACGGGATCGCCGACGAATCACACGACGCGCAGCGTGGAGAGACCACCTCTTACGCACGGGGAGTCATTCCATATTTGGTGACGTAATGACGCCACAAAGCTACAGAAATAATCAAAAATGGCGTTTGCGCGAAGCTATCGACCGGACATAACAACAAACGGACTTTTATCGCTATGGAAATAACTTTTTGTTGAAAAAACGGCAAAGGTAAGACAAGATTTACATGCTTGCTTGGTTTTTGCTGGCGTTTTTTCGTGGAACTTTCGCTCCCTGCTCTGAAATACTTCATGCAATGTTAATGAGTTGCATATCACTGGATTCAGCTGGTTGTTAGCTTTCATTTAATGTCATGGTTTGGGTGTTTCCGTTTATATTGTGGATACATATCGCACATAAACAAAAACGTGGTCATGAATTATACTCCGGACATGTTGTTGTTTATTTGCATGGCGTTCGAGCTGTGGTTAACGGATATGAAATTGAATTAGATACGTTTTTAGAGGAGTTTCCGCTGAACACAACAGTATTTAATATGTGTGGGTTATTCTCAGGGTTAGTGAGCTATGAGTGAAAATGTAACGCACAAGGGGGCAAGTCCCCGGTACCGGGGACTCTCGGGCTTAAGAGGTTAAAGGGTCAAGAAATTCCTTTTCTTTTTCTGTGTTCTGTTGATTCAAATCCACTTAAAAGGTTCAGAGTTTTAAATACAACTTGAAATAAAATGGCATTATTCTTATCATATTTATAAAAGACATTACCATGACATTTATAAAGACATCAACGGATCATTTTCAGGAGACATCTCTAAATCTAAAACAAATCTAAAATGAGTAGATTTTGAAAAAGATATATTTGAAAAAATGTGAAAACTTTTTTTTTTTTTACATTTTGGCAGCCACAATGTACATTTTTACAGCCTGAGTGCATTTTTGAGTCTTTGAAATATTTCTACGTATTTTCCCAAAATATGTTAAAAAAAAAGGTTGGCCACCAAAAATCGTTCAATTTGCTGAAACAGAAAAAATGTTGCGGCCAAATGTTTTACACACCCATGTACAGTGTTGTAATTCCCCCAAAAATAGAAGAAGTTGAAGTCGTTTTGTTATAAATTCTTGAATATTCATGTTGTCATGTTATATGGATTTATTTAATATTTGTTATGGTCTTCTGCAACTCATGAAAGAAAACTCTTTCAGATTCAAATGCACAAAGAATGTTTGCTCTATCGTTACTTGCCTATATATGTATATATATGTATATATATATATATGAATCTGTGTTTATTGTCAGGAGGTGATGACGGTGGAAGAGGACAGTACCTCATGCTACTGTCTGCTGGACTCTCAGTGCTGTCAGCTTCTGCTGGATCGACCAGGCTCTTACGCTCTAGTCGGAGAAACCCTGAGTGAGTCTGCCACCAAGAGACTCCGGCTGGCTGCCTTTGGAAATATGGAGCCAGGCCTCCTCTGCTATAGCATCCGAGTCTACTGCGTCGACGATATGCCACATGCCTTTCAGGTGCGTAAAGACCTCGCGCAATCCGTGTGTTTTCACAAAATACTGTTTCTTGACCATATAAAACTTTTACCAGGAGAATGAAGCTAAATTGATGAATCTGAAATTGTGAAGACAAAACAAATATCCGGTTAAATACCGATAAAGCCACCTACAACTTTTCTGCTGAAATTCTTTTAGAGGTTAGAGCCCGTTGTCTATCTGCTATTTCTTTTTGCAGTGAAAAATGACAAAATGTAATACTCAGGAATGTGTACAATTTACAATTGTTGTTTAATTATTGTGTAATGTAATGAAAACATATTTACAAAAAAAAAGCTGGGGTTGTACTAAAACAAATTATAGCAAACACTCCCACAAAAAAAACTTTTTTAACTATAAGTTATTACAGCAAACTGTGAAGAAGTTGTAAAAAAATGCTCAAAACCTTTTACTGTTTTATCCTTGTAAAAAACAACATGCCACTAATACCTTAAAAAAATAAAATATAATATAATGAGTTAAACATTTTCCACCATCAGTGCCATGAAATGTGTAATCCCAGCCCAAGTAAGAGTTGAGTGAGTGGTCAAAGATTGTATCTTCCACTTTGTTTATTCATCTGTGTTTCCTTCCTTTGTCCTCTTTGTTGTCAGAGAGGTTTGCATTTCACAAAACTGCAAATTAATTCTCTTCTGGAAACCAAACAAATTCGGGGCCCGGATCGATGCACGGCCATCGCAGCCAGAGATTGTTTTCCCATCTTTTGTGACCCAGAGAGAGAAAGAGAGAGACCTGATGCTTTTAATGCTACAGTGCCATTGTTAACAATTCCCTCAGAATAGACGCAGAGAGCAGAAAATCACCCGTGCCTTTCATCACTGCCCATTCTGTCCTGATTTGCATGTCATCTTATGTGCACATCACGGACAAAAGTAGACTGCATTCATTGTACTCGTCAGCTCATGAAAATTGAAGCTTTTGTAGTTTACAATTTATTAGTTGTTGTTCCCGCATTTTGTTATATTTTATTCAAGGCCCAGGGTGTTATTATAATGCCATTCTTGCTCGTGAAAAAATGCAATGCATGCATTTCTTTAGCCTGTTTGCTGGCCTAGGGCTTGGAGACATCAGCCTCGTGACTTTTAATCACTCTACTTCATCTTCTCAGTTTCTGCAGATTAAAGGTTCCACCAGAGTCTGAAAATATCTGTTCTGTACAATGAGAGGCCAGTATTTTCATGCTTGCCAGGATAACCATGTGTTCTTCTTCCTCACAGGAGGTGGTGTCCATGGAACGGGGTCAAGGAGGCCGGCTACTGGAAGAACCCAAGACCCTTCTCTTTAGGGCCAACTCTTTCAGCCTGCAGGTCTCTATCCAGGATATCCCACAGTTCCTCTGGAGCATCAAACCTTTCACCACCTGCCAGGTACGTTACTCATGAATATGGATTCAAGCTCTGGATGAATATGCATGAGATTTGTTAATATGCATATGAGGTTGAATATTAATGAGGTGTCAAATCGGGTGTTCTTTTGACTGGTCTCGTGAATTTCAATAAGCCTCTGCTTATTAAGCTAGTGTAGCCTTTCAGAGAAGTCGAAATCCTGCTATTTTCTGAAAATATAGAATCAGTCAAATTTCAAATGGTTTAAATAAACCGGGTGCACAAGTCTGATCAGCTACTATTGTAAAGCTGCATTAGATATGGGTTTAAAGAGTTAACACCTAAAACCCCTAGAATCTAAACTTGTAGATATGCTTTTGAGTGAGAACTCTCCATGTGATATTTCCTGTGCAAACAATAATTTGTATAAATAAATAGTAGCTTATGGAAACAAATGCAAATAAGATTTTTTTTTTTTTACTTTTACTTTTACTTTTTTTTTAAATGGCTGCTGTCCATTTTAAAGCAATAATAATGTCTAAGTAGATGGCATGCTAAATTGACCTATACCTAATACAGCAAATTTACTAATATCACAATTTATTTGAAACTATTTTATAGTGTACACAGTTATAAAAGTATTTTTATTACAAAATCTTTCTTCTTCTTCTTCTTTTCCTTTCGGCTGTTCCCAGTTTAGGGGTCGCCACAGCGAATCATCCTTTTCCACCTAACTCTGTCCTCAGTATCCTCTACTCTTGCACCAACTACCTTCATGTCCTCTTTCAGCACATCCATATATCTTGTCTTTGGTCTTCCTCTTGCCCTCCTGCCTGGCATCTCCATCTCCAACATCCTTCTACCAATATAACCACTATCCCTCCTCTGCACATGTCCAAACCATCTCAACCTGGCCTCTCTGACTTTGTCTCCAAAACAACCAACCTGAGCTGTCCCTCTGATGTGCTCGTTCCTAATCTTGTCCATCCTCGTCACTCCTAAACTGAACCTCAACATCCTCATCTCTTCCTCACTGCTACAGTCTCTACCCCATACATCATAGCTGCTCTCACTACTGTTCTGTACACCTTTCCTTTGATTCTTGCTGACACTTCTGTCACACAACACCCCTGACACTTTTCTCCACCCACTCCAACCTGCCTGCACTCGTCTCTTCACCTCTTTTCCACACTCCC
This sequence comes from Danionella cerebrum, assembly GCA_007224835.1. NCBI lineage: Eukaryota > Metazoa > Chordata > Actinopteri > Cypriniformes > Danionidae > Danionella > Danionella cerebrum. The sequence goes on from SRMA01027019.1 coordinate 413,277, forward strand.
CGTCACACTGGACTGTTGACCCCAAATACCTAAACTCCTGCACCTTCTTGATCTCAGCCCCCTGTAACCTCACTGTTCTATTTCCCTCCCTCTCGCTCAAACACATGTATTCTGTCTTGCTGCGACTGACTTTCATTCCTCTTCTTTCTAGAGCTGACCTCCAACTTCCAGGTTTTCCTCCACCTGCTCTCTGCTCTCACTACAAATCACAATGTCATCTGCAAACATCATTGTCCACGGCGATTCCTGCCTGACCTCATCTGTCAACCTG